>WHYT01014386.1:71082-153980 GCA_009806455.1 Tetrax tetrax
GGGAGAGGCTGTTCAGTAGGGCCTGTTGTGATAGGACAAGGGGTAATGGGTTTAAATTAGAAGGAGGTAGGTTTAGATTAGATATTAGAAAAAAATTTTTTACAATGCAAGTTGTAGAGCACTGGAACAGGTTGCCCAGAGAGGTGGTGGATGCCCCATCCCTGGAAACATTTAAGGCCAGGCTGGATGAGGCTCTGTGCAACCTGATCTAGTCAGGGATGTCCGTGCTTCTTGCAGGGCGGTTGGACTAGATGACCTTTGAAGGTCCCTTCCAACCCTAACCATTCTATGATTCTATGATTCTATAATTTCTGGCTTCCACATCTTTTTGTTCTATCTGCCTGGCCACTTACTGATCATCTGCTGTATTGTGACTCATATTACAAACACAAATCAAAGACAACATCCTTCTCTTAGGGAGCTTGAGGGAAATTTTCAAAGGAACAGAATTCAGATAGGCAACCAACTTTCATTGCTTTCCAATGGACTGAGTGTCTAATTGCATTTTATGCCTCTCTTTTTGGATGTAATAATCCTGTCTGGCAGTACAACTGGCATCAAAGAGTTCCTCAATAATATCTATTCTTAGGCCGTAAGTCATTGACACAGTGTTGTTGCTCCCCTATATATCAGTTCTTACACTCTAACTATGAGTATGAGGTAAGGTAGGAAACGTTTAGTTCTGTCTGCTTTTTCCTGAGGCCTGGCAGCCCTGACTACCTTCTTAATTAAAAAAAAAAAGGGAAAAAAAAACAGAAAAAAGAGAGAGGTGGAGTGGAGCGAGGAAGAGACAGAGAAAAGGAGAAATTGAAAAAGTTTTCGTGTCAGCAGGTTTCCTAGAACACAAAAATTAAAAATGGAAAAAAATTAATTTTTCATGAACTGCTTTTCAGAATTCAGCTTCTTAAATCTTACAGCCTGTTTATTACACTGAGGACTCTACTTATTTTCCATGGAGGACGGAAACACTAACTGATGTTGCTTACCAAATATGGATTAATACTTTGTCCTGTAGGGCAAGTTTGTTGTGAAACCAATACTCTTAAGGTGGCATTTCAGAACTCTTTGTCTCTTCATGTGACTGATGTTTTTCATCCACCAATTGTGATACTATTTGCTTTTATTCAAAGTAGAAGTCAATCTTTATTCTAAGGTAAAAAGCAATGACAAGAAAAGATACTATTGAAAACATATTAAGAGTGACCATCTCTTGATCAAAGAGCCCATCCATAGCTTTTAAAGAAGTGGCTTGTAAAAATCTGTGTGATTGATTTATGCCAGTAACTTTAAATATTAATAATTAAAACTGAAAAGCCTTGTTAACAGATATGATTTACACAAATGCATGCCAAGGTACAGTAGAATAATTACAATATGCAAAAAATGAACTAGTGTACAGTGGGGGTGCTTCTTGTATGCCAGGAGATCAAGAGTGTATTTGCGTTACTGCCTGTTGTCTCACAACTAAACCATTTTACAACCAGCAGCACGCTGACAGAGCTGCCTCACGGAGCTCATATAAAATACTGACCAGCAGTATAATTTTCCTACCGATGTCACCAGAGATGTTGAGTGTGACTTGACATCTGATATTAAAAAACATTTTTGTCCATATATGTACAAAAAATATGATAAGTCGCTGTGAATGTAGCAGAGATGGGAGAGATGAGACTGAAAGGAAAGAAACAAGAGGCAGTGAAATGGCAGAGGGATGTTAAATGAGTGTACATCTGAGCTGTAAGATATGAAAAGGACTGCAGTAAGGTATGTGCCATTTAGTTGCCATCCATACCTCTGTTGTTGCTCTCAGTTTGAATGTAAAACAGTCTAAGCGGGGACAGGGTCTCATCTCACTCTGGTGGACTCTAGGATACAGGTATGCTCCTCATGCCTAGTTGCGTTCAGCTCAAAGTAATATATTAAAATTGTGCATATGAGCACTAAAATGTACAAACCACCAAAAGATCAAATCTACTATTGATGTAAAACTTCACAACTCACCACACTAGAGTGAACGCCATCTTGCTAAGGACCAGGCTGATGATCTCTGTGGTTGCTGATGGCAGCTTGGTTCCAGAAGAACCATCAAAAATTGTGAGAAAAACGCTGACACACAGAAAAGCGGGGACCCCAAAGATGCCAGGGCCCTGACAGCACAAACAGTGCATCAGACCAGCCTTTCCTGGGGGCTCCTGCCCCACCCTGATCAATGGACCTAGGGGCTCTGTCTCAGCTCAGCCTGGGGCTGTCAGTCCCTGGCCAAACTCCCTTTCCAGGCCAGGGGCTCTCTGGGGGCTACTGAGGCTCCCCATGAGGTAGGCAGAGCAGGTTCTCACAGCCAAGGCAATTCAGGCCTCTACGTAACTAGATAGTAATCAGTGCTTTGCAACAGATTGCATATGTGGTAGAGGAATTGCATATTTGTTCTCAAATAATAACTCATTTTCATCAAAAATTAGTTCATAGAGCTAAAACGCTCTGATGATGAATTCTCATCTATGTATGTCAATGTAACTTTTAAAACTGTGCACTGCACTCCTCAAAGAGGAGGTGCAACTAGTCACAGTCCTTGTTTACTTGTTCATGCATAACAAATATTCCCAAAACTGGAACACCATGTTAGAGTTTCTGCTGAAAGAGGATTGGTAAGAGGATCTATTGTTTGAAGTCTGTCTGGATTGTAGGCATAGTACAGAGCAGAATTAAACATAAATCTTTTAAAGGCAATCCATTTTCTACAATGCTGCATTTTCAGATGTATAACTTGGGGGTTATCTTCGTAAAAAATTGAAACAAATCCAATGTATATCTGTGCCCCTCTCTTCTTGTGTAGATTAGAGTGTGGGTAATATAAAGGGAAGTCTATTTCAGGAACTCCCCCTCCCAAAAGTTCCCTGCCTGTGACTCCATAGTTCCTCTTTGTTGCCAAGTTCTACTTCCGCTGATCCCCCTCTCTCTGTTCCCAATGCCATGAAGATCCCATGCTTTTGATTCCTTCTCTATGTTACTGCTGATCTGTTTGTCAGGATACTTTTTTTCCAAAAATTGATGTTCATTTAGGCATCCACGGGTTACTCTGAGTCTCAATATTAGTGCTGCAGCAATTCTCGGCTTGCACTCCAAGTCAAGCAACGGCAGTGTAGAGTGGATAGTCTTCTTGACTGTTTTCATAATTTGAGATTGCTAATCAAAGCCATGGCTGGCTGAAAGAAAAAAAATGTCTCGTCTTTATCTTGAAAGAGTAGAGAGAGGATATTCTTTGTCACTGTCAAGAGTTACAACTGTCTGCCTTCCTGCTCCAGTTCCAACAGTAAAACTGTAGAGTGATGGATCCCATCTGGTGCACTCAGCCACATGTATGTGGAGTGGAAAGCCATCAGCAAAGTGTCAAGTCTGGCCTTACTTCCCTGAGTGGATAAGACTCGTTTTAAAAATAAATCTTGTATTGTCTAGAAGTTATTGCCACAACTTGTGAGATTCTAAAGATAAAGTGTGTTCTAAATAGAATTATAGAATCATAGAATAGTTAGAGTTGGAAGGGGCCTCTAGTCCAACTGCTCTGCAAGGAGCAGGGACATCTCCAACTCAATCAGGTTGCTCAGAGCCCCACACAACCTGGCCTTGAATGTTTCCAGGAATGGGGTATCAACTACCTCTCTGAGCAACCTGTTCCAGTGTTCCATCACTCTCATTGCAAAAAAATATTTTCCTCTGTCCAGGCTGAATCTAGCTCCCTCTATTTTAAAACCATTACCCCTTGTCCTATCACAACAGGTCTTGCTAAAGAGTTTCTTCTCGTCTTTCCTATAAGCTCCCTTTAAGTCCTAGAAGATTGCTATAAGGTCTCTCCGGAGCCTTCTCTTCTCCAGGCAGAACAGCCCCAACTCTCTCAGCCTGTCCTTATAGCAAAGGTGCTCCAGCCCTCTGATCATCTTTGTGGCCCTCTGGACTCACTCCAACAGATCCATGTCCTTCTTCTGTTAGGAGCTCCCATGCTGAACGTAGTACTCCAGGTGGAGTCTCATGAGAGAAGAGTAGAGGGGAAGAATCACCTCCCTCGACCTCCTGGCCATGCTCTTCTTGATGCAGCCCAGGATGTGGTCGGCCTTCTGGGCTGCAAGCGTGAATTGTCCGCTCATGTTGAGCTGCTCATCCACTAGTACCCCAAGTCCTTCTCCTCAGGGCTGCTCTCGATCCATTCTCCACACAGCCTGTATTTGTGCCTGAGATTGCCTTGACCCAGGTGCAGGACCTTGCACTTGGCCTGGTTGAACTTCATGAGATTGGCACAGGCCCAGCTCTCAGGCCTGTCAAGGTCCCTTCGGATGTCATCCCTTCCCTCCTACATGTTGACCACAGTAAACAGCTTGGTGTCATCTGTGAAGCTGCTGAGGGTGTACTCTATCCCACTGTCCATGTCATCGACAAAGATGTTAAAAAGGGCCGGGCCCAATACCGACTCCTGAGGAATGCCACTTGTCACCAGTCTCTACTTGGACATTGAGCCATTGACCACCACTCTCTGAGTGTGGCCATCCAGCCAATTCCTTATCCACTGAGTGGTCTGTCCTTCAAATCCATTTCTCTCCAGTTTAGAGGGAAGGTTGTTATGCGGAATAGTGTCAAATGATTTGCACAAGTCCAGAAAGACGACATCACTTGTTTGTCCCTTATCCACCGATGCTGTAACCCTGTCATAGAAAGCCACCATATTGGTCAGGCACAATTGGCCCTTAGTGAGGACATGTTGGCTGTCACCAATCACCTTCTTATTTTCCATGTGCCTTAGCATGGTTTCCAGGAGAATCTGCTCCGCGACCTTGCCAGACACAGAGGCAGAATAGCAGGAAAGGGGCAGCATCTTCAGTATCACTGCCTGGTAGTTTTTAGGGAACACCAGGTCTCTAATGGTGACTACATCTCTTTTTCATATAGGTTTACTTACTGTTTACCAGAGGAGTTTGCTTATATTTACTATTTGTTTCTATACCCCTGACATTTTAATTACACCTAATCTTTTACATCCTTGCTGTCTTTTCCCTATTGTGGGTTAGGTGCTAGGATAAATGGATGAGGTTGCAAGGTGTTCTGGTTTTGTTTAGTGAGGGGGATCCTAAGGTGGCAGCTTCTGTAAGAAACTGCTGAAAGTTGCTCTCCTTTGTTCAGTGGACTCGGCCAGGCCTAGGACGGACCCACTGCTGGCCAAGGCCAAGACAATTGGTAGCAGAATGTTCCGTGATAATGCATCTGCGATAACTTATTTAAGAAGGGGAAAACAGAAACAAAAGAGTAGAGAAGATGTGAAGAAGCTGAGCAGGGGCAGAGAGGGAGACGTGCGAGCCTTGTGGGCCTTGCAGGCCTCACCCTGGGCAGCCGGGTGGGCAGCCCCACTCGGCCCAGCCTGGTTACAAGAAGTGGAGAGAAGATGAGATGTGAAGAGATCCTGAGAGGCATCTGCCTGCCTGTTGTGAAGAATTTCTTGTGAGAGGAACAGCTGCAGACGCCAAGGTCAGTGAAGAAGGAGGGGGAGAAGTAATGCTGCTCCTGGCCAAGATTCCCCTGCAGCCCGTGGTGCAGCCCATGGTGAGGCCGGCTGTGCCCCTGCAGCCCATGGAGGCCCACGGAGGAGCAGAGATCCCCCTGCAGCCCGGGGAGGGCCCCATGTCGGGGCAGGTGGATGCCTGAAGGAGGCTGTGGCCTGTGGAGGGCCCACTGGGGCAGCCATTCTGGAGGGCCTGCACCCCGTGGAATAGATGACCCATGTGAGAGAAGTTTCACAAAGGACTGTGGCCCGTGGGAGGGACCCCATGATGAAGCAGGGAAGGAATGCGAGGAGTGCTTCTCCTGATGATGAAGCAGTGGCATGAAACAATGTGTGATGAACTGACCGTAACCCCCATTCCCTCTTCCCCCCTGTGCTGCTCGGGGCAGGGGAAGGTTGTAGAGATAATGTTAAGCCTGGGAGCAGGGAGGGGTGGGGGAGGTTGGCTTGTTCTCTCTCTCATTCTCCTGCTAGTTTTAGAAATGGATGAGTAGTTTTCCCCAGGTCAAGTCTGTTTTGCCTGTGGTGGTAACTTTGAGGATTTCTCCCCATCCTTGTCTCAAATCTCGAGCAGTTTTTCTTGTGTTGTCTCCCCCTATTGTCTCGGAGGGTCAGGGGAGTGAGAGAGAGATACTGCGTGGTCTGTTCTGAACTATGGTACACGGTAGCAAAATTTGGCCTTCCTTAGGGCTAAAAGTGAATTAACAGGCTCTAGCAGGAAGAGTGTTGCCACCCTGTGAATGAAATAGAAGTGTACAATTTCAGCTGATGTTCTACAGCAATTTTCTTCCTTGCTCTTTTTTCTTCATTGCAACACAAAACAGCAGGGAAGAAGGCAGGGTCAAAATCTGTAACAACCTCAATATTTCCCCAATTTAAATCTTTTCAAGAGTTCATCTTTCATACAATTTGCTCACAATGAAAAAGAAGTGGTGGGGTGTTTTTATTATTATTTTCTCTGGAGATCATAAAATCATAGAATCATAGAATGGTTAGAGTTGGAAGTGACTTTCAAAGGTCATCTAGTTCAACCCCTCTGCAAGGAGCAGGGACATCCCCGACTAGATCAGGTTGCACAGAGCCTCATCCAGCCTGGCCTTGAACGTTTCCAGGGATGGGGCTTCCACCACCTCTCTAGGCAACCCGTTCCAGTGCTCTACAACTTGCATTGTAAAAATTTTTTTCCTAACATCCAATCTAAATCTACCTCCCTCTATTTTGAAACCATTACCCCTCGTCCTGTCACTACAGGCCCTACTGAACAGCCTCTCCCCATCTTTCCTGTAGGCCCCCTTGAGGTACTGGAAGACCGCTATCAGGTCTCCCCGGAGCCTCCTCTTCTCCAGGCTGAACAGCCCCAACTTTCTCAGTCTGTCCTCATAGGAGAGGTGCTCCAGCCCTCTTACCCTCCTCATGGCCCTTCTCTGGACCTTCTCCAGATGTTGGGGGCTCCAGAACTGGACACAGTACTCCAGGTGGGGTCTCACCAGGGCAGAGTAGAGGGGCAGAATCACCTCCCTCGACCTGCCAGCCACGCTCCTCTTGATGCAGCCCAGGATGCGGTTGGCCTTCTGGGCCACAAGGGCACATTGCTGGCTCATGTTCAGCTTCTCATTCACCAGCACTCCCAAGTCCTTCTCCTCAGGGCTGCTTTCCATTCATTCTCTGCCCAGCCACAGTATTTGTGCCTGGGATTGTCACGACCCAGGTGCAGGACCTTGCACTTGGCCTGATTGAACTTCATGAGATTGGCACGGGCCCACCTCTCCAGCCTGCCAAGGTCCCTCTGGATGGCATCCCTCCCTTCCAGCATGTCAACAGCACCACACAGCTTGGTGTCATCAGCAAACTTGCTGAGGGTGCACTCTATCCCACTGTCCATGTCACTGACAAAGATGTTGAACAGGGCCGGGCCCAACACGGACCCCTGAGGGACGCCACTGGTGACCGGTCTCCACTTGGATATTGAGCCATTGACCACCACTCTCTGAGTGCGGCCATCCAGCCAACTCCTTATCCACCGAGTGGTCCATCCATCAAACCCATGCCTCTCTAGTTTAGAGAGAAGGATGTTGTGTGGGACAGTGTCAAAAGCTTTGCACAAGTCCAGGTAGATGATATCCTTTGTTCGTCCCTTGTCCGCTGATGCTGTTACCCCGTCATAGAAGGCCACCAAATTGGTCAGGCACAATCTGCCCTTGGTGAAGCCATGTTGGCTGTCACCAATCACCTCCTTGCTCTCCATGTGCCTTAGCATGGTTTCCATGACCTTGCCAGGCACAGAGGTAAGGCTGAGCAGCCTGTAGTTGCCTGAGATGGAGAGTAAGTATGTATAAGTCTGGAATCCTCATGCAATGTCCATTACCACAGCATCTGAATGCTTCACAGATCACCATATAAACAGCTCTCACACCCTTTTTTTCCATGTCCAAAATTCTACCTCAACATGTAAGGTATTTTTCAATGTTTGTACTGTGTCAATCAATTATTTCTACCTTATTCCTCTGATCACCCAGGGGATATAAACTTCTACACACTTTGCATTAATGTCCTGAACTTCTTTAGGCAGCAAACAGGTTGAATTGGAATGAAAACATTACATATGTTTACCATTTTAGGCATGTGTTCATTTTATTAGTATTTAATGGGTAAAATTGGCAAATTATTTGACATACAAAATACAAATGTAGAAGAGAAATCATTACTTTGAGGCTATAAATGCCAGGCAGGCTTTCTCTTCACAGATAACATTTAAGATACTAAAATTATTACATTTTTCACTTGTGAGAGAAGAAATAGAGAATGGTAAAGACAGGAATTATTGCTGTTTTCCACCCCGAAATGGTGGATTCTCTGTTTGAGCAACAGAACTCTGGATACAGCCCAGAGACAGTCCTGGCTCAGAAATGAACATTTCAGCATTTCTAGTGCCAATTACATTCATTTGCCTTCAGTTTTGGGGGGGAAGGGGAATCCAAGAGGAGAAAATAGCATGGGGAAATAAAAAACAACCAGAAGCCTGGCAGCCATGTTCTCACCATCCTACAATGTTCTTGTTAAGATCTCAATAAGGTTGTGCTCAGATCTCCATATTCATTTGTCAAGGCACAGCTCCTGCTGTTGGGAATACTAGTACTGAAATGGTTATTACCACTTTGCTAAAGGCGGCTATTACTCTAGTTATCTAAAGACAAGGAAAAACAAGACCCTGCAAAAATGAGATTTTAATCACTGTGTTGTTTTATTTGATACTGATTTTAATCATTCTTCCCCCCTGAGCCTCGTTTTTATTAAATTACAAAATATAAAAAGGACTGTGAGCTCTGCTAGAGTTTTCTGATTTAAACTTCTGAAGTTAGATACTGTAGGAATAGATACTTGGAGGAATTTTGCATTGCAAACCATAAAGCTCCTTTTCTACCTGAAATATTTCTGTCTTTATAGAAGTATAGTTCTATTTACCAAACACTCTCATATGGTACATACATGAATAATGCTTAAAGGCAAAAGAAAGTTTGCAATCTGTAAAATCAAAAGTAGGGAGGCATTTTGACTTAGCATACTGTCTAGCTATGCTTACAATTGCAAACTCATAAGGGTTTCATTGCGACTGTGTTGGTATGTGTATGTGGTCTCTTTAAGCCCACATCAGTTCCTTAATGTTCCACCTCCCTTTTTCTTCTGACTGATTCTTATAGCCCTATGCTGTCCTTTGTCACCAGTAGATAAAAACTTCAGGAAGAACTGTCTTTCACCAAACAGCCTTAACACAGTAACCTAACAGCCCCAGCTAATAAAATAATAAGCATGCTAAACTACAATAACGGAAATCCAACATTTAGTATGTTCATTTAGAAATTGAAGTCTGGTCTACACAGAAGGTAAAATTTCTCAGCTTGAGGTAACTTGAGTAGGAAGTGATATTAGCTAGAATTAGAGACAATAATTTAGAAGAAATATTTTATGGAATGAACACTTATTTTTACCAATCCCTGTAACAGCAATGTGCAAATCACTGTTTCCTCTGCATGATGGAATAACTGAAATTATTTCTGAGATTTTTTTTTTTTTTCTATCAGCATTTATTGCCTACTTTTCATTACTTCACGGCTTTTAAGTGTCTGTCTAGCTGTGGCTGGTCATGTAATGCACATTACCTCCCTGGACTTGAGCAACTTTACTCTGCTCACCAGGAAACCCCATCTGCATGATGTATAGAACAGAATCTTACCTACATCTCTTTCTTGAAATGTTTTTCTGTCTGTGTTTTTGTGTCGACAAAAATAGGGAAAGTGTAACAAAATGTACCATAAAACTCCAAAAATAGAATGTGACAGATTAGTTTGCTATCTTCTTTCATAAGGTTAGTCTGATTTCTAAATAATAATATCCATGTAGATTTTTGTGAAATATTTAATATTGTGAACTATGGGAAAATATTAATTGAAATAAAGGAAAGGATTTGCAGCAAAACTGGAGGCCATGAGCAACAGTCTGAAGAGGATTCAGAATAGGTAGATGACAGGAGTCAGGACTTCAAGGCAGAATTGTTACACGTTTATCTTGGGACTCATCTTATTAAACGCACCCAGTAACGGCTAAGCCATGAAACGTTGTAGGACACTAATAAATTGGCTTGATACCATGTATTAAGGAGGCTTTATAGATGCACTAGAGATCAGAACACCACACAACCCTGAGGACGAATGGAATAGATTCTAACAGTGGGTGAAGCTTACTATATAGGAAGTCCTTCCCAGGTCTGTCTTCCAGATGTGAAATATATGATCACTTTAAAACCAATGCTGGAATGGAATAGAATATGGCAGTCAGTCAGCTGTGTTTGGACTGCTGGTACTAACTCTATGATATCAAATTACTTTTCTTCCTTCCTTCCTTGCTCTTCCCAGGAAGTTATGTTCAATATCTGTGTGTAGAAGTTTAGCAACTGCAAAAAATGGAGGCCATCAGTATCAATGCTACTACCTCAATGTTTTTAAGAGTAGAAAAAACTTATGCAAGAAGGTCTGTTAGTAATACTGGATAATATTTGAATCATATTAAAGTTCACAACCATAGTCATTGGCTTCAGTGATACCCAGATTTCAACTGTTGTTTTTTATGGAATGAGTATTACTTGAAAATGGGAACAGACACAGTTCTCCACAAAACTCTGGCAGTGGTACCATTGGTCTAGGAAAAAAAAAAACAAACCAATAAGAAATGAACTAGCAAAACAACTACAATTCCCACATACTTCATTGTGCAGCTCAATTGTTACTGTAGCTATCCTGAGTGTAGTCCACAGTTCTTAAAAGTTTGTTATTTTAATTCTGAACACAGCTCTGGTGATAACGCATCACTATTTACATTCCCATATGTCTACTCAGCTGTGCAAGATCAAAGCTGAGCAAAAGTAGCCCTTTTTACTATTTTGTCACCATCCCTTACCCTTGTAGGCAGGAAAATGGAAATTTTTTCCTGTTACAGAGAGATAATGTTGCTATGGTTATAATTCTATAAAGGTAAAGTAGATTTATCAAAATAATTGGAGGTATGATTCTCCATTAAGGTCAATGATTGCAGAGACAGGATGACATGAAATGAGTGAACTTTTAATTTCCCTTTTTTTCCTTCTTTACTTCTTCCCTTCCTGTGAATGGATATTCAGCTGGGATATGCTGACAGAAGCCCATCCCAGGAATGACATATTAACCTTAGGTCTGAAATGTTAATGCATCAATTAATGGAACTACCTGAAGCTCTGGAGGCATGCACAAACTTACTTTTGCAGGACTCTTTTACTGTTTAGACAGCAAAGATGGGGAGATGCATAGCGCTAAAAGCATGTTAAGAAAGTTTCAGAGTTCTGTATATTTTTGGTTGTATATGTTGTTGTTACTTGGTGGAGTTCATATTTATGGATACTGATATAGCTGCCTATGAGCTAAGTGAATTAATTTGCTCATTTCCAGAAGTCATTTACTTACAACATATCCGAGCATTAAAGAAAAAACAATGTGAAAGGCACAGGCCCATTAGTAATCATTTTCTTCTTTAGGATTGTTTTTGACTCCTAAAATGTGCAAATATTGCTGTCCTAACTTCTTTCTATTAGTTACCTGTGTGTGCTAAAACATTATCCAGGTTAACCATTTTAGCAAACTGCCCAGTATTTTCCTGCTGTAAGATATTATTTTCAATATTTGTAATGTTCAAAATTTAAGTATTTGCATTTAGATTTTGTACACTAATGTCCAGCGTTAGCACATTTATTCTTCCTTTTTTTTTTCCCTGTAAATATGGTTAGACTTTTTTGAATGAGAGGTAGAAGGAAAGTGTACTCTTTTGTCTCTTTTAGAAATTGCAGGGACTTATCTTTCCAATGCTCCCAAGATACTCTCATGTGAGTGTTATCTCCAGGCATTGACGTAATGAATGTGCCTTTAATCATGTTTGAGAAAACTCAAAAATTAAGATGATTGGGCCCTGAAAAACTGTTTTTCCCTGGTCAGTAAAATTTTCCCTGCTTTCTAAGGTTTTCACCTGTGCTACTCTTTGACTCCTGTGGGACATAATGAATTGCCATCAAGCGTGATAATGGGGAACAGGAAAACAGTCTCACTTGGATTCATTACAAAAACTATGCTCAAGTACGTTTGCATGTGTTGCAAAAAAAAAGGCCAGGGTAATACTATTTCCTTAAGAGGAATATTCAGTGGGAATAGTTTCCTATTTCAGTTTTCATTAAATCTTTTCCTAGGAGGTTGGAGGTTTGAGCCGGGGGCGGATACTAAACATCTTGGTATCTGGGTGCCAATAGCTGAAATGCATTTTACGTATAGAAGGATTTTTTCCATGAAGCAAACAAAAATCAGTTTAAGAGAAATATATACTTGAAATAGAATTTTAATTCAACTTTAAAACTTAGTTCTCCCACCTGTAAATTGTGCTGCTTCCATTCAGTGGAAAGGCTAGGACTTCTTTTACATTGAAAGGTGTAAATTTCATCTGTCGTATCTCTGGTAACATATAGGATACTGTAGGCTACAGCTATGTGCTAGCAGAAGCATGCCAGATGTAACTTGCTCTAAAAGATTTTAAATTTTGTCAGTTATAACTACCATATGTCTATGAAGAGATATTGTTTTCTGGATATCTACCACGTCACCTTTCCTTTGAGCAGCAAAATAACAATGAGAGTTTCAAAAATCTGTAATGGTCATACTGAGTAGAGCAATACTAACAAGATTGTCAAATTTGGGTAGCAAACCAAATTTGGCCTTTTTCTTTGTTTCTTCGTGCTTTTCATAAGACTTCAGTTAAATATACGTCAGCTCTGTATTCAGTGGCCATGCGAAACCAAAAAATGACTTGATTTTATGCTTTGAAAACCAAATTTAGCCCCATAGCTATTCAGTGATCCAATCTCCTTAGAATTTTGCCAACATGACAGACACCCTAAAATTTATGAATGGTTTGGGAATAAGCTCAACCTGGGAAGACAGAGTGCTTATTTTCTGTGATTCTGTTAATTACTTTACTTGCTAGCAGTTCATGTCCTTTCCTCGATTCATGTTACTTTGTGATCTGTTTGTTGTGTTCACTGAATGTCAAAAGACTGTTAGCTCTTCAGTGCTATTTTTCCCCCGACAGTTCTTCACGTCTGCTTTATGTTCAAAGAATTACTTAGTACTCTTCACATCAGGACTGAATTTGGTCAGGAGATTAGAATTTGAAAAGAACTATTAATTTATTTAGTTCATCTGGTTGGTTCCCTCCTGTACAGGGATGACACTACTGTGAAAACGTAGATACAGTGCAGTTCTTTATCCCTTGTAAGTCACTTATGCAGAACATGTACATTTATTTTAATATAAATTAATAGTATGGGGGAAGAGGTTTATCTCTCATTGTGTGGGTCCATAATGTGTGCTGTGCTTCCTGTTGTAGTTTTAAGTGAAAATGAAACAGATATTTAATTTATACGACTTGTAATTTTCTGGTTCCTAGTTTACATGTTTTCCAAACTGATGCCTAATTTATCCATTCATTTACCACGCCATCCGATGTAACAGATATGGACCCTGCAGTTACGTGCTTGTTTCCTTTTGTGCTGTGTATCTCCTTGTGGTTGGTCAGACCCAAACTACTATGTCAAAATTACAAGATGCCACAGTGCTCTTGCTTTCTCAAGAAGGTTGTTTAGAGTGGTCTCAAGTTTTCTTCCTGTCAATAAATAGCCTGACTTGTCAGGTCCAACATTGTAAGTAATATTTTCAACCTTCACCATTCCTGAATTAGTGTCACTTAAAAAGATATTTCCTGTTAGAATGATTAGTTCAAGAGGTAGTTTAGTGTTTTCAAAAGTGTTTTTCATTGACTGCTGGCTGATCAGAGACCACCATCCATCTCACTTATAATCTATTCTTTGGCTAGTATTGACAATTTTTACTCTATCAGTGAAAACCAAGTGCTTTATCCATTAATCTGTTCACTGCATATTTTTTGAAGATGTATAATCAGTCTCTTTTATTCCAGAAACATCTTCCTCATGTAGGATTTTTTAAACAGCAAAGATAACACAAGTCGATCAGTATTTTTAATTACAGTGCTATAAGTTGAGGAGGGTGAGATAAATGATCACATTCAATACTACTTTCTGATGTACTTTGAAAATTTGGTTTTGCTACAAGTTTTAGGTGGCATTACATTTGGAAACAGAAGTTAACAGGATCTGGTCTGGGGAACTGCCGGGTTACTTTCAGAAACACTTCTGTTAGTATCTATTTCCTAAGAAAGCATACATACCCGCATAATCCAAATGAGACATACTGAGTAAAAATCTTCTTATATTCAGTAACTATAAAGTGTCCTCTTTTGTAACAAGTTATTTCTTTTCAGTTTCATTACATAAAAAAAAAAAACCACAAATAAAGCTGTTGACTTTAAACTACTACTTTAAACTACTGCTTTGTAGGCTTAGAAGAAATAACTAATACAACAATCTGAATAATTCAAAGAGGAACTCACTGCTGAAGGAGGTAATCAAGTTAAATACTGTGGAAGATTAAAAAAATTAGCCTTACAACCAATCTTATATTTTATGACACTTTTCACTGCATAAAGGAAGTTAAAGTCAATGCTTTTGAGTATAAAATCATAATCACAGTCTTTCAGCTCAGGGAAGGAATCCTCTGTCATGAACACAGTAACAGAGTAGGGTGGATGGCTGGTGGTTGAATCCAGCCATGTTAGAGAAATGTTCCTCTTCCCTGAAAAGGGAGTTTCCAACATTATTTCTTATAGTAAAGTCACATTTAAAAAAAAAAAAATTATTCCCACTGTGCATTGCTATTTTAAAATTCTTAATTTTCCAAAGTTTGCTTTATGGAGACTTAATTTAAATGAGAGAGGGTGTATTGCAATGTCTTTAACAGTTATTTACCTAATTTCTTTTTTTCAATTTCTTTTTTCCTTTAAAACTATTTTTCATATTTAATTACCCTGATAGTTTGGACCTCGTGATAAAGAATCCAACAGAATTTGTTAAGTGTGAGGTGGTTGGAGGGGTTGGGGTTTTGACTCTGGATTGCTGAGTTGATTTCCTGTTGTTTGCAACTCAATGAGTCTATGGACTAGCTGTGGCTTGTAGAGTTTACTTCAGTCCTAAAGTGTTCTGAGCTGGATGGAAACTTAGCTGCACAGTGCCAATCTTCCTGCCACATGTGGCAGCTGACTATGTAAGGAGAGTCTCTGCCGAAGGTTATTAGGATAGCTTTAGGTCAAAGCATGATCAGCTCCTGTTGTCAGCCCTGTTGCTATGAGACGATGAGGGGAATAATTTTTTTCTCAGAAAGATGGGCTACATGGCACATGTTAACATTTATGAAGTTGGAAATATTTTGAAATTACGTCAGATATGTCTATTCAGATCAATTAAAAGTTAGGATTAAATAAACCCCCAAATCATTACTATTGTTCTACCGAGTAGCATTAGATATAATCAGAACTAGTAAGTCTAATGAGCTAAGCATTTGGACATAAAGTTAGGTTAACATTTATTTAAATTGAAACTGTAAAAATATCTGGAATTTTTCTCCCAAGCAAGAAAAAAAAGTGCAGGAAAGGAGTCTAGATCTCTTCAGAAGACTAATCACTTAACCGAAGTGATATCTGCAACTTTTTAAAAAAGAAAAGAGCCCATAAAAAGGGAAGGGAAAAAGAGCAGAAAATAAGGTCATGTCTTAACATTCAAGAATGATAGGGAAGAATTGCAAAAACTGGAACTGATACAAGTTTTGAAAATTATATTCATGTAAAAAGAAAATGTTCTTCAGGTAGATAGTGCTATGTGGTGAGGGTATCGTAGAGATTAGATATAGAAAAATAAAAAAGAAATATATTTAAAATGGCTCTGTTAAAAATAAAATTTAAAAATCAATATAAAATATAATTATATATATTCATTTTATATTTTAAAAGTTTTATATAAAACATATAGAAAATTTCCTTAGTTTTCAGTAAGCATGACAGTATGGAGAAGAACAAATAACAGTGGGCTGGCAAATAAAAATAGTTTATAGAATCATAGAATGGTTAGGGTTGGAAGGGACCTTCAAAGGTCATCTAGTCCAATGCCCTGCAAGGAGCAGGGACATCCCCGACTAGATCAGGTTGCTCAGAGCCTCATCCAGCCTGGCCTTGAATGTTTCCAGGGATGGGGCATCCACCATCTCTCTGGGCAACCTATTCCAGTGTTCTACAACTTGCATTGTAAAAAAATTTTTCCTAACATCCAATTTAAATCTACCTCCCTCTATTTTGAAACCATTACCCCTCATCCTGTCACAACAGGCCCTACTGAACAGCCTCTCCCCATCTTTCCTGTGGTCCCCCTTGAGGTACTGGAAGACCGCTATCAGGTCTCCCCAGAGCCTTCTCTGAAAAAGGGAGTTACTGTGACTGAATTAGAAGAAAATCTCAAGGAATTTAATGCATTTAGGTGTAAGCAAGTTTGAAGGTACATTCCTGGATCCTGAATATGTACTGTACTGCCGTCAAACAGCATTTTTTTTTTTTTTAATTAAACTAAGCAGTCAGAATAATGCACAGGGAAAAGGCTGTGTAATGCTTGTGTTGAAAACAAGAAAAAGAAAAGATCCAGAAAGATGTAAGTCCGTTAGCTTGATGTCAAAGGTCTTCAGAACTTTTATGCAAATATTGAGGGGAAGTTAATTAAAGATTACAGGGTAGGGTGAAGGACAACTTTATATGAATTATGTAGCTAAATTGTGCTATATTAACCTGGTATTTTTCTTTGACGTCTTGTCTTGTAGACAATAGGATTCCACTAGATATAAGCTACTTAGGTTTGGTTAAGCATTTAGAAAGGCATCACAAGCAAAATTGTTAATGAAATGGGCTTGAATAGATGACCTAGAAAGAAATTACCTAAGCAATGATGCCGAAAAAGGTAGATATTTGCTCAAAGAATTTTCTTAGTGATGATTCTCAGGGTTGAAGCTTGAGACAACCATTTACTATTTGCAGCAATGACATTGGAGGGGAGGGGGGGGGAAAGGGGAGGGGAGAAAAAAAGAAAAAGTAAAAATCTGCAGGTTGCTCAATGTCCACGGGAGGCAGCCAGAACAGAATATAAGTAGGTTCAGACTACGTTGAAGACTGGAGCCAAAAGGATAAACAGAATAAAAATCTGTAGTAGCAAATGCAAAGTAATGCTCTAGCTACCAATATTTCTACAATAAACCGGGATTCAATCAGCCAAAAACAATAGCTGTGATCAGCTACAGAATTACTGCGAACCTTCAGTATGTTGCTGTGAAGAAAGTAAATGTGGTCTTAGAATAATCCAGGTTACATATTTTCTGTGAAGATATGAAAACTATTAACATCACAGCAGAAGGAGCTAGTGAGACCCACCTAAAATGTTCTTAATAATGATCATGGGCATATTCTTGAACTATTAAATAATAGCTTCACTGGAAATTTGGGGAAAGTAATCAAGTGAGTGGAATATTATGGATATTATCTGAAAGGAGACTAGTATAGCAAGGCTTAGGTGGCACAAGCACAAACAAGTGTCTGGCTAAGAAATTGTTCAGTACAGTAAGAAGAAAGTTTGCACCATAAAATCACAGACCAGAGAATTTTAGAATACTCTTATATTTAAAACAACATAGAGAGAAGACACAATCATTTTTAGGTGAAGCACTGTTAACAAAAATAGCTATGAGACATGCCTGTTTGCAACAGCAGGAGACAGAGCTCTGTGATCCAGGAGGATCCTTCCAGTGCTGAGTCCTATAGAATGGATTCAGAGTGGCCACCCTTTTCACTGTAACTTAACTAGCCCAAATTTCCTCAGGTAGATATTACATTTACCCAGTCCACTTCTGAGCTTCCTGGAACTATTGCAACAGAAACTTCACTGAAAATATTAATAAAATTGAATTTGATACAGAAAGCTATTACTTATAGACAAGTATCAATCACAGTATCAGGTAGAATAGGATAGTTTTATAGAAATTTCATTTGGATGATAAAATTATGTTTCAGATTTACTTTCCTCTTAAAGTCTTTCTTTCCAATACTGAGGACGCTAGTGTAGGCACCACTCAGAACTGCTCTGGTGAGGTTTGGACTGAAGGAATGTCCTTTCTTCTTTCCTATTTTGGCTATTAAATGATAAAGTATTCTGTAAGAGATCTTCCTGTCAGAGGAGCTGTTAGAAACTGACTGCTGAGGCTGTGTTACAGGAATAGACGTTGAAGCTAAGAGGTAACTTTGCCATCTTTCTCTATACAGGTCAGCACAGTGCCACAGAGATTAAATAGAATTTCATAGAAAAGCCAAAAAATCATTTTAATTGAGCCTGGATCTTGCAGCACAATATTCTTCTCTTAAAATAGAAAATTTCTTAAAGTAGAATGTTCTAAAAGAACTTGAAACGTGGCTTTTAATACTGACCCCAGTTAAAGAAAAAAAACCCTGTTCTCTCTTTAGTTCTATTTAATCTTCATGGTACAGAGCAGTGTCTCAGAAATCTTTCCCATCTTTTCATTTTCACTTTTAAATTTTTAAACTTTTTTCCCTAATTAATATATGAAGATGTGTATTTAATTCCCATACCCATGGCATTAAAAAAAAAAAAAAACAAAAACCAAACAAATAAGTTTAAAAGTAGGACTAAAGCACAAAAGAGAAAAATTTAATGTCTTTATTTAAAAACTAAACATGGGACAAAACCACATTATTTCCCTTTAAAATGTATCTCATTTGCATAAATTTGTCTTTAGTCAATTTATACCTATAATCCCATTACAATCACTGGGAATTTCAGGGAGAGTGTAGACCTAAGGATAAAATCATGCCCTCAATTACCTCTATGTAATAAGGTTTGAATTTGCCCCTGAATTTTCTCTAAAGATCTCCTTCAACACTTTGTCAGAGCTGGAATTAGTGTCTTAATTGCATCTTTTTTTTTTTTCCCCCAAATGGATTAAATTTACTTTTAAATCCAAGAATGTTGCTTACTTGCATTTCTGCATTGCAGGCAAAAATTAAAGCCTCTCCACTAAAATAGAACATGGGAAAGATAGAAGACAATTGACTTGAAGTGAATCTTAAAGTCAGAGAAGACTGTAACTATAGGATGGAATTGTACTGCGTAATGAAGCCTGAACATTGCAGCTACTAATTATAGTCCAAATTATGTCCATGGGAGTCTCTGTCTACAAGCTGAAGGAGCATTTCTCCAACTCCTTCACTGCTAGAGCAAGGTACTGTAACACATGGGGCCTCCAGGGAAGCTGCAGCAAGTAAAAGGAGAAATGTCTTGTTCTTCAAGTGTTCCCTACTGGCACAAACTCCTCTGGGCCAAAAAAAGAAATTCATAAGTAATCAACTTAGCCACCGTTAGTCATGGATGGGGAATACACAAGACAGCTAGGGAATTTCATTACACTAAGTCCTGTTTACCAAAATTGTCCCAAAAATAAATTATTTCCTGCCTCGTAATAAAGTTCACTCTCTTCCACAAAACATGCAAAACACAGTGGGAATTTTTCGGTATGATTCAGCTTTCAAAGCTCCAGATCCAGAAACCGGCTCCAGGCTGTCCTATTTAAATTGTCAGTTTCATAAATCTTAACCATCAATTAAAATAAAATGTAACATGTTCTGCAAGAATAATTTTAAACACAGAAGATACTCTGGATCTGGAAGTTTACTGAAATGTCTAACTGCAGACATTTACAAGAAAGAGCAAAAACTTTGTGTTACAAAATTACGGTCAAATAAATTCAAAGTGTGCCATTGTAAGGTTGCATTTAGGTGTTGTGCCATTTTGACTTGGAAACAAAAAACATACTGCAGAGAGAGAATAGGTTCCCTGCAGGTAGTTGCTCCATAGTCTAAATAGTCAGAGTGGGGCTTAGATATATAAATGTGGCTGCCACATCACTGAGCAAACGTGAATGAACAAGCATATGGGCTCCCCACTAGGCTGCTTCTCAACAGTCAGGATGCAGATGTGTTTTCAGACCATGTTAGCAAGGGCAATGAAGATACTTAAATTCTAAAATATGAAGATATCCAAATGATCCACCACAGCATTTTCACTGTAGTTATCACTTCTAGCTTGGTCTCATTAGCAAATCAACAAATACTTTTCATTTTGCGGTGGACATAAAATTTCAGGCAATTTAAAAGGTGAGGTAAGCAGTCTACCCACAAGATTCTGAGCTGATGCCTCTGCCTGAGCATGCATGGATTTTGGTGCAGTAGAGTATTGTGCTAAGAAGAAGATCCCTTCTAGAACCTTAGACAAGAATTTTACTGCCTGATGACCTTTTGTGCAGTCTGTGTTTGCACACTCATTTTCATTCTTGATGTTACTAAAAATATCATTTTGGTTGAAAGAGTATGTCTCAAAATGGATAGTACTACAATACGTTGTAAAATGCATAAGAAAATTTTGTCAAAGACAGAAAAAAAAAAACCAAGAGACCTGGATTCTGTCTGATCATTTTTCAGACCAGTCCTTCTTTGAGAGGGCTCTAGACTGCTCTGTGCTGTGTTTATGATTTGAGTAAACCTAACAAGATGTAGTTCTTCACTACTTGCATGGCACCATACACTACCTATTTCCTCTGTCATGTCTCATATCTTGTCTTTGCGCTTACTATAAACACAGAAAATATTTTTTTTCTAGATAAAAAGCAAGTTGCTTCATAAATCTGTAGTGCATAGAAAATGAATACAGCAGACATGAGTCTGAGTGACAGCAAAAGCAGATTGCTTCTGAGGTGAAGATGTGAGAGTATTTCAGTATTTTAGAGTATCTGTCTATTTGTTCTTGCACAAATTGTAATTGCCACTACAACCTATGAAGCACAGATTCATAGAAGTTGAGTTGAAGAGTTGAGGCCCATGGTTGGTTTAGGTTGTACTGTCTCCATTCCTCAGGAGTGTTTATCTCATTTCTCTTTGTGTGCTGGCAGAGGCAGATTTGTATTGTTACTGCATCCTTCAGCTTTGGAATCATCCCCTACCAGGTATCTCTTTTAGACTGAGTTTGGTTGCTTTTAAAGCCAGTAGCCCTGTGTACATCTCTTGTTCCTAGATTTTCACTAACCACAATTTCTGGAATTTAATATTATGATAATATCTTTTTTCATTTTCTTATGTTCAAATTCTGTGTACATGTGTGCGTGCGTGCACGCAGACTTGTATGTGTGGGCATGTGTGTGGGGATTGTAACTTTAAGTATTTGATTATCCTATTTGCTTAATGTCAGTTTCTCACATTTTCAACCATTTAAAGTACTTCCAGATTACACATTGATGGGTGTGTAAATGACAGCAATAATAATGATAATAAGGATAATTTCTGCAATTTGAAAGTGAATTTTTCTGAGTTCAGCTGTTCCCATAGGATTTTGTTTGCATGCAAATTAAGTATAGAAAATAGGCCCATTCTGATTTGAAAATGACCTGAAACTGAAGTAGTAAGAGCTTTGAGAATCTAATTTCAGCCTAGGTAGCCCTCGTAATTTGAAGAAAACTAAGAAATTGACAAATACTAGATTCATGATACTATTACTAATATTTAAGTGCATAGTCCTTTGTAGTAAGACGTCTTATATATATGTAATCATAGATGAAGTAAAAGTGAGGTGAAAGAAAAAAGTACATCTCTATAAAATTAAATGCACACAGACACATAAATATTCATACACACATATGCACATACGTATATATACGTTTACACTTTTTTTCCTTTCCCTCAAATATATATGCAAGGGTGGGGTTTTTTTAGGATCTGAAAACTACAACTTTTCTAAAAAATGTCTTTGGCTCTATTGTTTCTCTATATGTAAAGGCTATTTTAGAATGACCCTTACTCACTATGTTTCAATATTAAATACTTATCTTTTAGCTGATCTTTGGAATCAATGAGACTGTTACTTGTAAAGAGACAAAAATATATTTGGGCTTCACACAAGTCCTGAGCTGAGCAGGCTGTATAAGATCAGTTTTTTGTTGTTGTCAAAAAGAAATGTATATTAGCTGGAATTTTGAGACCTAATCTTGCTTCACGTCACTTGTCTTCAACTTCTATTGAAATTAATGAGAGTTGAGGATACCCAGTACTTTGTAGGAACTGCTAGGCAGCTCATGGGAATGTGTTCTTTGTTAATTGTATTTTCTTTGAACTTCAACACTTGAAATTCAGCCCCCCATCTTGTAAACATTTATGCATAAGAATGATTTCTCACATGTGCACAGTAAAACCAATTTCAGTGGAGCTATTCAGCTATCAGAGAGTTTGTAGAATCAGGCCCATTGTCTAAAGATCTGCACGCATGGAAACCAATGAAAGTTTTATCGTCATAATTTTACCAATGCCATAGCAATTTCCCCGGGTGCTTTTTGTGACATTACAACTAAAGGGGTGCATTGAAGGCAAAGTGAAAATTCTGGCAATATGCATGCAGATTTTTTTCTCATTATTGAGCTAAAACACACCCCTATTTTGGATGAGGCTTGTCTTAAAAGACAGTCTGACGGGAATAGTTGGTTATGAGGAAAAACAGGCTTTGAGAAGGAAGACTCAAGGGAAGACAGGGCGGGGGAGAATTGAGGCAGCCAGAGCCCCAAGCACTTGGCTAAACTGTTCTATATCTTTCTTGAGGAGTTATTTTCTCTTCTAAAGCTTTCAAGTTTTAATCATGACCTTATGGGATATGGTAAGAAATTGTTAAAAAAATAATTGCATACAATAATCATAAATGAGGTGCACTGAATTTGAAAACAGATTCTTACTACCAACTCCCTTTAAGACTTAAGGGAGCAGCAATTTTCTAACAATGCTATAATTATTACTTACTATTTAAATTGAAGAATAAAAACACTACTGTTAAAAGATGCTTTTAAAATTAGTTTTGGGACACAACCCAAGCTCACTGGTGGAGTAAATATATGATGGAAATTTTCAAGATGTTCAGTGAGACACTTCAATCTTTAAGGCCTACTCCAGTGAGTGTCAGTGAGGCCAGGGAAATGTGTGCAGTATTTGGTTCCCACTTCCTCCTGACTGCCATCTCACCATACTTTAAGCAGCTCTCGATATTGCCCAGGAAAGGTGTGATTTGTATCCATGAAATGTTTAAAAACATGATATATTAGGAGTCAGCTCACAAATTTGTCTGCATCCAAAGGCAGACCTTCAGAGAAGAAAATGCCTCAGGACAAAATCCAGAAAGGTAATAAAGATGATAGATGTTGAGATGCATTACTCTGAGGCACTGGGTTGCCTAGATTACAATCTAAAAACCCTTGCAGATCTTCTTTAACTTGCCTGGGGGAAGGTAGGTGCCTTAAAGCAAGCTTCAAATCAGCCCCCAAAACAGTGAACCACTGAAACTCACCCTGGACAGAGAAGACAGCTTCCTGAGTGGGACAAAGACGCAAGAAAGTCATTGTCATACACCTTGCCATGGGCATCAGGATTCTGATGCCTGGTTCCAGGAGATATGTCCAGGTATTCACGGTCTGCAGGCCAGAAAGCTACTCTGAAAATAGATTCAAGTGTCTTTTCTTTCAAGAAGCAAACAGCTTCTATTTTTTTCTACAGTATCACTAGCTAGGGGTCTTCCTTTTCTTCAAAACCCTAGGCAGTCTATATAGAATGTGGAAGCCTGGATTTTTTTTTCTTCTGATAAAGATGTCTGAAACTGTATAAGATGACCTCACTGAAGAGATACATCTGGGATACTTTTGCAAGGATTACGGGAAAGGTGAGGGAAGAAATAATAGAATCATAGAATGGTTAGGGTTGGAAGGGACCTTCAAAGGTCATCTAGTCCAACCCCCCTGCAAGAAGCACGGACATCCCTGACTAGATCATGTTGCTCAGAGCCTCATCCAGCCTGGCCTTGAATGTTTCCAGGGATGGGACTTCCACCACCTCTCTGGGCAACCTGTTCCAGGGCTCTACAACCCTCATTGTAAAACATTTTTTCCTAATATCTAATCTAAATCTACCTCCATCTATTTTAAAATCATTACCCCTAGCCCAGGCCCTACTGAGCAGTCACTCCCCATCTTTCCTATAGGCCTCCTTGAGGTACTGGAGGACCGCTATCAGGTCTCCCCAGAGCCTCCTCTTCTCCAGGCTGAACAGCCCCAACTCTCTCAGCCTGTCCTCGTAGGAGAGGTGCCCCAGCCCTCTGATCATCTTTGTGGCCCTCCTCTGGACCCTCTCCAACTCGTTCGCGTCCTTCTTCTGTTGCGGGCTCCAGAACTGGACACCGTACTCCAGGTTGGATCTCAGCAGGGCAGAGTAGAGGGGCAGAATCACCTCCCTCGACCTGCTGGCCACACTCCTTTTGATGCAGCCCAGGAAGAGGTTGGCCTTCTGGGCCGCAACGGCACATTGCTGGCTCATGTTGAGCTTCTCATCCACCAGCACTCCCCAAGTCTTTCTCCTCAGGGCTGCTCTCAATCCATTCTCCGCCCAGCCTGTATTTGTGCCTGGGATTGCCATGACCCAGGTGCAGGACCTTGCACTTGGCCAGGTTGAACTTCATGAGGCTGGCACAGGCCCACCTCTCCAGCCTGTCAAGGTATCCTTGTACCTTCTGTTGAAATTGTTTCAGCACACATAAACTAAGTAAAGAGCTACTAGGTAAGAGACTAACACTAAAAGAAAATACGTCATCCAGAGGGTAAAACAAAACCCGTTTGAATGTTAGTTTATTTTTTTTAAATCCCATAGTATCTTTATATAGCATACTTCATTCCATCTAAATCAAATTCTGTCTACATTTTTTCACATATAATACTTGGTCATTTAATCTGAATTTTATATAGGTAGCATGTTATTAATATCAAATAATTTAATAAAAGCTAATTCCTATTCATAATGTTTATGCAGAAGGCTAATTAAAACTGGTAAATCTTATATTTATCTTACATTTTAGAGAGTGTACACATTATTTCAATCCCATTTCAGAGACTGGTAATGCTGATACACATGACCACGTTACATTTACAGTGTAATGGGAAATGCCATATCCATAGCAAAGGTAAAACTCTTAAAGCATGCAAAGGAAACAACAGGTGAAAGTAGCATTTCTAATGAAAACTAGGGACTGTTCTGTGAAGGTGTCATGGGTTTATACGACTTTTTCTGTTTCTCTTATTTCAACTGTTTCAAACTGCACTGTTATACTATATATTTGAAGTTACTTTTGCAACTGATAAAAGATTACTTCAGCCATATTCTGTTCTTCTTCCAAAATTTTGGATTTTAATAAACTGGATGTTGTAGTTTAGCCCTAGTCACCACACACTTTCTCACTCACTCTCCCCTTCTCCAGAGGGATGGTGGAGAGAACTGTGAAAATTACAATGAACAATGCAAAATTGCTTACCACCCAATGTCCCAATGACTGATAACAGCCCATCCTGAGCAGTGATCATGGAAACAAAACCAAGAAGCAAGCAAGGGAGAGAAAGGGAAAAGGCAAGGAAGATCAAGATGCTCTCTGGCCAACCCTCAGTTATGTGTTGAGCATGACATGGAATGGCATGGAATACTCTCTTTGGCCAGTTTGGGTCAATTATTCTGGCCACATCCCTCCCAGCTTCCTGTACCTGCACATTAGCGAGACCTGGGGAGCCGGACAGTGTCTTGGTCTCATTAGCAACAACTCATAACATCAGTGTGTTTATCAATGTTCTTCACATCTGAAATTCAAAGCACATCAACTACTAAGAGGAAAATTAACTCTATCCCTGCTGAGACCTGGACACTGGACTTCAACATGGCTTAATATAATCTTCCTGATGGAGCCCAGACTTCATGGATACACTTTGTGGTGGATGTCAGCTGCTTGTATTCTTGATTTGTTGAGACTGGGTACTAGCCCATAATGCAGAATATCTTTCTTCTAGCTCATCTGCCAAGGTTTATTCTGTAGAAAAATCAAGCCTCTCAAGAGAGTTAGGCTATCAGGTTTCATCTTGATTTGGTGGTGAGATCAACCTGGAGCACAAACTTGAACTGAGTGCTGAGAAGTTCAGAGAGAGCCTGTGGGAGTCCATAAATGGCCATGTACTATTTATTGAGGCCAGTGAACACTGAAAGGAGGGGTAAAGTGGGGTGACTATGTCTGGATAGGAAAAACTATTTAAATTTCCTGGGAGACACTTCAAATATTCTAATTTAGCAACTACCTGCACCTTCAGACTGATGTGCATACTTAGACAAAGAAAATAGCCCCATGAAAGCTATTAACTGATTACCTTAATACATATATATACAAAAATAGCCGTAATAATCCAGTCTTGGTGACCAGATGAGGGCTGAAGTGACCCACAACAGACTTGTTATATCTTTCTGTGCTATGCCTCAAGTCACACATTTCATGTAACTCCAGTACTAAGCCTAGAGTTCCTGATCAGAAATGGCAGTTGCTTCAACAAGTACGTGTCTTTACCTTTCATCACCATGACTGACAGGGTACGTTTTCATTAGCCCAGCTCATAGCAAGAAGGTTCACAAAGCAATACAAGAGTCTCTAGTTCTGTGTAATGAATTTTGTACCTAGTCAGCAGGGTTAAATGTTGCATAGCATATTTTGGACCAAGATAATAACATATACAAATCATCCCTTTTTTGAGTCTTTTGGATTCCTTTGAAGATGATAGGTGTAGGTGTGGATGTCTAGCAAGTCAAAGGCTGTATGAGATTGGAGGTAAGAGGTCAGAGCACTACAGGGCGGTGTCAGAAATAAATTGCCTGTAGCAGCCAAGCTCTTCTAGAATATGTCCATCAACTCCTCGTCATTTTAGAAGTTTGAATTACTACAGAAAAAATTTTATTTGCCTATAGTTCAGCCTCTAGGCAGTTTTATTGATATTCATGTGGTCACTTGATGTCACAACTCAAAGTTTTCTAGCCTGGGACAATAATTCCATCTGGTGACTGCCACCTCAAATAAAATGTGGTAAGAGGAAACGGAGTTCTGCTTTTAATGCCGCAACTTGATTAAAATGTTCTAGAGTGGGATTTCAGAAAACACATTTCTTCACTCTGAAACACATATGGTGCAAAAACAATAGCAAATGATTAGAGGAGTCAGCCACGAGCTCCAAGGCATATATTACTTTATCTTGCTAGAGATCATACTAGTGTTACTAACCTGGCTACCTTGCATGAGGTGTGGAAAACTTCAAAGTAACCTCACTGTAATTGAAATCAATGACCACATTTCTCAACCTTGATCAGAGATGGAGCCCAGAAGAGGAAGCTCTGTCTATGAACCACTCTTATAGTGTTTTTCGTATTTCAGAGTACAGTTAGACTATAGGCCCAAAAGCTCTTGCTTATGGTGACTGCTTCCGGACTGTTCCCAAAAATTTTCTCTGTGCAGCTATATGCAAGTGTGCTGCTGCCTGCTGCCACTTGTTAACACCATGCCCCTGTGGCTTAGATGGCTGTAGTCATTCTCTTTCTCACTTTCACTCTACTGTGCATTGAACATGTACTCTGATTACATAGCTTTTCCAGAATGACACATATTATAGACATACCCATCTTGCAACAGCAATTTTGAATGTGTTGATTTAGCCATGGTTACAGTAGGATACAGCACTTGAAGGAGATGGGTCTTCTATAGTCGAAGTCTGTGTAATTAATACATTTAGCGACAATAATTTAATGGAAAAGTGAGATCACACTTGGAGTACTGGGTCTAGTTCTGGACTTCTTAATACAAGAAAGATATGCAACTACTAGAGAGACTTTGTCGAAGGACCACTATGATGATTAAGGGATGGGAACACCTCTTATGTGAGGAAAGACTGAAAGAACTGGGACTGTTCAAACTGGAGTACAGAAAGCTCAGGGGAATCTCATAAATGTGTACAAATATCTGAAGGGGAGATGTAAAGAAGACAGAGTCAGGGTCTACTCAGTCATTTCCAGTGACAAAGCAAAAGCTAATGGACGCAAACTGAAACACAAGAAGTTCCATCTGAACATCAGAAAACACTTTTTTCACTGTGCAGGTGACTAAGCACTGGCACTGGTTACCCAGAGAAGTTGTGGAGTCTCTGTCCTTAGAGATATTAAAAAACCGTCTGGACACGGTCCTTCACAATTTACTCCAGATGACCCTCCTTGAGCAGGAGGGAGTAGGACAAGATGACCTCCAGATGTCTCCTTCCAGACTCATCCATTCTGATTCTGTGATGCTGAGAAAAGTAAAGAATCATACTTTAACTGCACAAAATTCCTCAAAATAGATTTGGGAAATAATCCAATTAAACAGGAAGTACAGATGAGTGTGTTTGAATTAACTATTGAAAGCCGGAAAAGTGAATCAAACCTTTAATAGTATATTGATGGCCAACGGGGTTAGAAAGGCAAACATTGACATCAGCTGACTGAATATATCTTGAGGCTGTCCTTCTCTACATGCTCACATCTGAGCCTGTGCACTAACTCTCTGTGACTGCTTTGTGGTAGAGCAAAAGAGTAATTGACATTCTAGTTAACATAGGCTGAAAAATGACCTCAATTCTTCACTTTGTCCCTGACTTATCAGGGTATGAGGGTTAAAGAAGGTCACTTGATTAAAAATCTGCCAATACTACATCCTAACAAACAGTAAGAAAATTACCACAATATCTTAATTGTCCTGTTTATTACTTAATTAATTGAATTAAGTGAATTCATAGTCCACTGCTAAAACAATTAGATTCAGTTTTCAAGCATAAATATATTTTCCATTTATTATAATTTTAAACCCTATAAAATGACACTATTCTATTCTGGACAATGGCCTAGCAAAGAGGACACAATTTTGATGGCAAGATGCCTATTTTTTTTGTGGTGCTGTGGTGTGACAGACTGGTATTTCTCTGTCAGTCTCATTTATATCTACAAAAGGATTTTTGACTCAAACATGGAAAGGAAAGATAGCATCTGTAGAGTAGGTCTGGCTTTATTTTTACTGTCTTTGAATTCAAGTTATTATGTTTCCCAGACTTTAGTATCCACAGGACATTACGCTGACAACATGTAAACACATAAATAGGCATGAATACATGATTCATTGTGTAGGTGGCTAGTAGGACTTCAGGTAACTGGGAAAGCCAGTCAGAAGTTAAAAGTTTAATGCTTTTGCTAAAACAGCCACTATGAAAATAGTCAACAATATTAACCTTTAAATTATTACAATTAGGAAGTCTGTGCATATTTTAGTGTATCAGCTTAAAATTGTTTGATTTTCTATAAATTTCCTTTCAACACCAAAAGGGAGAAATCTCATTGTTTTTAAAAGAGGATGTCATTCTGACATAAAATTTAGCAACAAAGAACAGGAATTCTGGAAAAATCTTTTGCTGTGGAACTGTGTTGAAAATTTAAAACAAATTAAAACTCATACAAGAAAAAATACTAGAACCCATTTCCACAGATCACTTTTTTTCCTACTACGTTTAAAGTTTCAAGAAATATTGTATATTGTGAAGTGAATGTGCCATTTAACTTGGTATTGGATGTGTAAACCTGATTGGCTTCAGAAAAAAAAAAAAAAAAAAAAAAAAAAGGAAGTTACTCAGAGCTTGTTAAACATTAAGCTTGTTGAAAAAATAACTTGGTTTGTAGGTTACCAGAAGAGAAACAAAAGCTAAACTAAAAGGGAAATAAAAGATAAAAGTAAAAGAGACTGTAGAAAGCATCTAAATCTTGAACTTTCATAGAATTATAGAATTACAGAACAGTTTAGGTTAGAAGGGACCTTTAAAGGTCATGCAAGGAGCAGGGACATCTCCAACTAGATCAGGTTGCTCAGAGCCCCATCCAACCTGGCCTTGAATGCTTCCAAGGATGGAGCATCTACCACCCCTCTGCACAACCTGTGCCAGTGTTTCACCATCCTCAGTGTAAAAAATTTCTTCCTTATGTCTAATCTAAATCTACCTCCTTCTAGTTTAAAACCATTACCCCTCATCCTATCACAACAGTCCCTGGTAAAAAGTTTGTCCCCATCTTTCATACTATAGAAGGTTTAGAAAAGTAGCATGGTAAGGAACAGGCTTAAAAATAAATTGCATAGGAGTATTAGTAGTATTTATAGAGTTAAAATTGAAAAACTAACAAGTCTACAAATATCCTCAGTAGTTAAGAGAAACAAAGCTTCTTAATGGGGTTTGACAGCACTGCATGACTAGAGAAAATGCTTGGAATCTGTCTCCAAATCCCAGATATGAGTTAAGTCAGGCACACTGGAAAGACCCAGAGGTAAGATGTGTAGATGGGAAAGAATTGACTGGAGGTATAGGAGGAGTGGATGTTTTGTGCATTTGCTGCCTAGAGTGGATGATTAGCATAATTAATCTATACTTCCGCACTGGCCCAGAGGGGGAGTGATTCCTTGATGCACCTCGAGAACAGAGTGATTGAGTAAACTAAAGAAGGGAATTGCTAATGAAGCTACACTACAGCCTTTGTGAGTAGCAAGCAGGTGCTTTTAACTCATCATAGTTGCCTATGTCTTGGGAAGAAGATAGGAATGTGATTTGACTACTTATGGCCTGACCCGTGTCCTGCAGAGCTATAGATGGGAATGCAATGACTGCATGAAGTGGAGAGAGACTGGTTGCCTGATGGGGAAGCTGGTGGAAATCAGTAGCTGATCAGTGTCTTTTTGCAGAAGCATGTTATATTGCTGCTGGGCATGGAGGAATTTGTCTGTTCAGCCTTTCCTTGCTGTTTCCTTTTTTTTTTTTTTTCCTCCTTCATTTTCTTCCTTTTTAAAAGCAAACTCCCTGAAGAACTGCATGTGGTATTGGCTATTAAAATCTTGCAGAAGCTGTATCTAAAGGCCTTTCTTTACTTGAGTTTGCTTCATTGTACAGATAGAAAAGTAGCAAATGGCTGCTGTCATTGCCTTAGAACTTTTTTCAAAGGGATACATTTTATGACAAAGTTTGGCACACTAATCAGAGAAATAGGCAGTCAAATTCTCAGTGATAAACTTCAAGATGAGTAGCAGAGCATAAGCTAAATTTATTCTTCATTATGTGATTCTGTTGAAAGTTTGTTTTGGATGATCTTTGCCACAAGGCTACCAGATGGTCCCTAATTATACTCTGACTCTATTGCATCTGGCTTTTCTGCAATAATGAATCTACTGATACGAATATTCTCAACATCCTCACCTTGTTCTCTGAGTTCACTCCCTTTTCAAAAGCACCCAAATTGTCTTGTGTAACTAAGCTGCACTGGGAAGTTGCATTTTAGAGGTTTTCCCTTAGGCATTCAGAAGTCTGGTTTACAGAAGCACAGAGTAGTCAAGCATAACCCAAGTCAGTAGGTGTTGCAGGTACCCAGCTCTATGAATTTAAGTCTCAGTTTTCTGTAGACAATGATAGAAAAGGTCACTTTTCTCTTCAGCTTAAGAAAGAATTAAATATTATTCCACTAGAAAGGAAAAACACCTCTATTAAGTCTAGCAACAACCCCTCAAATACATTCTTTCCACTAGCTACATTGATCATGGCACAACTAGAAAGCTATGTAATTTCTTTTACTACAGGGCAGATATTCTCTTATTTTATTGGGAGCTTGGTTTATTTTTTTGTAATGTCAGCACTTAAAGGGTTATGGAAAATGTATTTGTGAGTTTTAGCTAGATGTACAGCTTTCACAACTAACAAAGATGTTTCCATTCTAAGTTGTCAAGGAATTTGGTGGAGGAGATAAAGAGAGTATACAAGAAGAGCACTCATCTGATCTAAAGAGGATAAAGCTTATCTGTTTCATTTCCAGACAGTGACTGATCTTGAGTTTGGGACGTAGATATGTACTAATAGGGTATTTATTATTTCATAGATATAACTCACTACATCTTGACAGATCTTTCTTTTCAATCTTAGTGTCTGTATCCCACAGAAAGTATGATCTGATGGAAAAAAAATTGTATGCTATTCATATGTTCATGCTATTTTACCTTTTCTTCCTTTGTTTTAAAGGATTCTATTTCTCAAGAAAGCGAAAGATTGATAAGAATGAAGGGGTTGCATTCTGGTGTGAGTAGTTATGAAACAGCAATTTCTGCATCTCGCTTACATTACAGAAAAAAAAAACTTTGTGTATGTTAATTACATAGTTGAAAGTCTGAATAGAGCTTACAGCCTACAAATATTGTTGCTATCCTCCCGCAGTATTGTGACATAATTGATCAAAATAATGCTTAACGTCCTCTCATTATGGATTCATTTGATATTCATTAGAGTATCACTGATCATAATAACTTCATTTAGTATTCAGAGATGTCATATGTTTCTCCATAGGTGTTCATGGACACTTAAAATAAATTGCTTCTTTCCTGTCTTGAACTCTTTGATGACATGTTAATGCAAAATGCATTTGCACTAACACAGTCTCTCCCAGCCCACCTGGCACCACAGGGGCAAATCTTCTTTAATAGCATCTGAATTAGTAAAATAAAGATTCTGTCTCCTGAAAAAAAAGTGGAAGCCTGTACTATTTAAAAAAGCGTATGCAAAGGTACACAAAGTTAAAAAGTTACGGTGTGAAAGAATTTGGAATTTTAAAACAAACATAGAAAATTCTAACTTTCCAGTACTGCCTTTAAGAAAAAAATTCTATGTCAGAGGGGACCTATAGTTACGACATATTAGAAGAAGTACATTTGGGATAAAAAAAAACCTCAGATCAGAATTTGGGAGCTTAAACTATCTTTAACTTTGGAAAAATCTGTTTTTACTTTCCCTAGTCTGTCTCCATTTACAGAAGCTGAAGGACCTCTACTTGACATGAAGTAAACTTCAGTACTTATGCATGCCTTCCTGCCTGCCCTTCTTCTGGATTGAAATAAGTCTAAGGTAGAATTAAGCAGAGTTTGAATATTGTTCATAGGATGATCTATTAGGAAGATAGATTTCTGTGTCAGAATGCTGCATATTCCTGCCTGTATTGCCTTGCCATTGCTGAAGTGATACTTTCAGGGCCGGAGAGATCAAAGAAAGTCACCTTTTTTGTGTTGTTGATTCTGTTTTGAGAAAGTAAACTGAAACTCCTCATTGGTTCTGGTATTTCTTGGGTAAGGATGGAAAAGAATCAATTAGGCTCAGTATTTTCATCCTTCTACATCCAGCAAAATCACCTGGAGTTACTGTACATCTAAAAGGAAACACAGAAGTATTTTCTGTACTTCCAAAAAGACTGAAAATTGTGTGTCTCTAATGAGTCTGTTGTAGTCAGGCTTCCAAGTGTCTAAAAGTAGTAGGACAAAGAAAGTTTTCCATAAGGTAGATGATCGTTCAATACAATTAAAATTCTCCAGAATATAAACTCTTCAGTATATAAAGACTAAATTCACTTCTATTCTCATAGCTTAGCTTCTTAAAAATAAAATAATGTCTTGATTGTCAATGACACAAACTGGAATGTAAACCTCAGGAGGCAAATGCTTACAAGCCAATAGGGAACTGCATTGTAAAGCTACAATATTTTGCTTGATCTTTCAAACATCTCTGCCCTTTTTCAAGTGCCTCATGTGGCTTCAACACAGATTCAGGCTACTTATTTCTGTTTCTTAAATCATTTACCTTTTTAAAATAGATATGGTTGTAACAGATTCTTTAGTTAGACTTAAAAATAAAAATAAAATGGTAGAATATAGGAAATGTGTTTTCCCTTCAGTGAAGAAGAATTTAGCAATTTCTTGCATATTCCTGCAGAAATAATTCTTGGATTACAAGGTATAATTAGAAAGCCCTTTCAAATCTTTTTGTTAGACGCTGCTGAATTGAAAGATTCCACAGGGAAGTCCTTTGTGTATTCCCAAAATCTCACCAGATCTTCCTTTTTTTTTTCCCCCCATGGCTTACTGCATAAACTTTTTTTTTTGTCTTTTTTTTTTATGTCCCAAAAGCAAATGCCTTATGTCTGTGTTCAAATTACAAAAGGGGCTTCATTATTAAAAGTGCTGAATGATGAGTACTAGCTTTAATATAAACCTGTTTAGCACATTTTATTCTTAACCTTAAGAAATTTCATATTCTTTCTAAAGTGTCTATTTGTCTATGAAAGGAGCATTCCTAGTATTAATTTTTTACTTCAACCTGAGTTCTGATTCTTTCTGAAAGTTAACCCACTTGAGCTATTAAATAGAGTTATAGTCCCTGCTTCTCGAAATTGTGGTGGTCTAGGGCACTTCAGAGATAAACAAGATAATAGACAATGATTTTAACAGAAGTTTTTCTTCTGTTAATGATTTAGCCTGCTAATCCTAGCTAATCTAGCCAGTTCAGTGACAGGATAGCACTAGCTCCTGATATGCCTCAAATTATTTGCCTGTAACTTTCAAAAGAAAAGACTTAGGGAAGAAGACTTCCTTAAAAAACTAGAATGTTGTTGAACTGTTCACGTAGCCTAGAACAATAGTTGCATAGACTTATCCTAGGCTACTAGGAAATAAACCCATGTAATGAATCTGCTTTTGTACATTTAGTTACTTTTGAATGCAGCTATTATATAGGGGGATACATGCCAACTCAATACAGTCTATTTTGAGCGCAGCCTTCAAGGGAACCAGTTTAGGTTTAAGGCTTACAAACTGAGCTAGTACTGACATCAAGCACTGTCAACTCTATCTGCTGCTATAAAAGATCTGAAATCATCTATTTAATCTATCTAAAGATGGGTTCTGACTCTGGAGAGTTAAAGCAATTTAAATAGCACTGTTTTCCGACTTTTCATTATGTTCTTGAATTCCCCCTGTCCACGTATATTGGTGTTTCAATCTGCCTGAGTCTGTGCAATGTTTAAATTGCCTTTGACCTTTGAGCAACTTATCAAAGCAAATTAATTCCAAGGGGAACATCAAATCTGACTGTGAGATTTGCTGTTTCTCTGGGAAACTCCAAACCCAGACCCCTAAAGTTCATGTATCCTCAAAGAGCTTAACAGTTGTGGTGGCTTGGAGAATATGATGGCAAAAGGCCTGTGGAAGTAAGAGGTTTTGTATGGTCCCAGAAGAACAAAGTTAAATTCAAATACTTCTCATTGTTCCCTAGAAGCAGATAGCCATACAGAAAGTTAGGTTGGAAGGGACCTCTGGAGGCCCTTCCACTCAGACCAAGGCCAGCTGCAATCTGACTGTTCAGGGCTTTACCTAATCGACAACAAAATAACCAGAAAGGACCTCATGAACCTTTAGGGCTTCATGGAGTGCATTTCTATACCTCAGCTGTCCTAAAATCAAGTTGTGATTTTTTGGAATGTTTTTAACTTTATCTTTTTATTTTTTTCTTATTTTGTCTAGTCCAAAACCACAAATTTTGAGCCACATTTAAGCTGAAGATATCTTTATTGTTGTTAAATTTGAAGGTCCTTAAAAGCAATCCTCATGAAGGGTCACTATATCTGTTTACTGTGATCTGCTGTTGTATGGCACCTGGAAAAAAGAACTCGATATCATGTTAATATTAGAATAGAGATTTCCTCTTCCTCCTGCTTATTGCACAGATCATAAGTTGGCAATAACAAATTAGCAACTAGAGTAAAAAAGTTTAGGAGTAGTAATAACGGAAAGGGACTGTAGCATAAGGCACTGATTAATGAACTCTAAAAGAAACAAAACTGCAGCAGTTTTACCTCTCGCATCCTGGTGAATATTGCCTAAAACCATGGCTCTGGGAGAGAAAAATTCCCTATGGGTTCATTGTTCTCTCCTTAGAGGCAGAGCTCCCACAAGTCAGAAATCCCACAAAAATAATTTCTTTGAATAAGAGAAGGAGAGGTAGAAACAGGGAGAGTCCTATGGTAATGACAAACTTCATACTGCATTTCCTTTTCCCACTGAGGACAGACAAGGTTGAAAGAGAATGTCAAGTTAGCAGCCTGTTTTGGAGAATGTAGGGAATCTGAGGTTGAACTTGGATCTGAATTACTGTGATGCTTTGTCTTTGCTGATATTTCAACCAGCTCATCCTAATGATACAGGCATTTGTTTTTCCTGCTCTGCTGCCATCTTCACCAAGTTTCCTTCGGGATAATCATAAAGCTAAAATTGAAGGGTTGTATTTACACAAAAAAAAATTCCTCAGTCCTCCTACTTGATGCTTATGTAACCCACATCAGCAATAACTACTGGGACAACAATGTGACCACAAGGCCTACTGGATAACAAAGTTACGTTTCATTTAACTCTGCTCATTATTTCTTCCTGTTATAATTTCAGGAACAGACAGCTGTGCATGTGATGGTTTAGCCTGAATTACCACACAGTTTCTCGCTCCCCCTCCCGCTCCCCAGTTAGATGGGGGTGAGAATCAGGAAGGAAGGAGAACTCGTGGGTTGAGATAAAGACAATTTACTAAAATAGCAAGGGAAAACTACAAAAATAACAGAATATAAGGATACTAAAATATACAAAGTGAACAATATATGTTTTCTCACCACCTGATGTCCCAATGACCGATACAGCCCAGCCCGAGCAGCGATCATGGAAACAAAAACAAGTGGCAAGAAAAGGAGCAAAAGGGAACCAGCAAAGTAGAGGGAACGATGCCAGCAAAACGAGGGAGAAAGATGGATGCCAGGAAGGCAGATACCTGCCCTGGCCAGCTCCCACTTATATACTGAGCATGACATTTATGGCATGGAATCCTCTCTTTGGCCAGTTTGGGTCAATTATTCTTTCTGTTTTTCTCCCAGCTTCCTGCATCTGGACATTAGCGAGACTTGGAAAGCAGGACAGTGTCCTTGGTCTCATTCACAACAACTCATATCATCAGGGTGTTTATCAAGATTCTTCACACGTGAAATCCAAAACACACTGGCTACTGAGAGGAAAATTAACTCCATCCCTTCCAAAAACAGGACATGGGGTAAATACAAGCACTCTGATACTTACAGACAATAACTTTACTCCCTTTTTTCTCTGTAATACCATGGGGCTTCATTAAGAAAAAAAACCATTAAGGTCCCAGTATTGCTGGTTGTTCAGCATCTCCTGAGATTTTTTGCACTTACACAAATCCCCTCTTGAAGAGAAGTGAACACGCAGGCATAATATAAGTAGGTGCAAAGGGATTGCTGACTGGAAGAGAGGGAACATAACCCCCATTTTCAAAAGGGGGAGTAAGGAAGACCCAGGCAACTACAGGCCGGTCAGCCTCACCTCCGTGCCTGGCAAGGTCATGGAGCAGATTCTCCTGGAAACCATGCTAAGGCACATGGAGAGCAAGGAGGTGGTTGGTGACAGCCAACATGGCTTCACCAAGGGCAGATCGTGCCTGACCAATTTGGTGGCCTACTATGATGGGGTGACAGCATCGGTGGACAAGGGACGGGCAACGGATATCATCTACCTGGACTTGTGCAAGGATTTTGACACTATCCCGCACGACATCCTTCTCTCTAAACTGGAGAGGCATGGGTTCGATGGATGGACCACTTGGTAGATAAGGAGTTGCCTGGATGGCTGCACTCAGAGAGTGTGGTCAACGGCTCAATACCCAAGTGGAGACCGGTCACCAGTGGCGTCCCTCAGGGGTCCGTGTTGGGCCCGACCCTGTTCAACATCTTTGTTGGCGACATGGACAGTGGGATAGAGTGCACCCTCAGCAAGTTCACTGATCACACCAAGCTGTGTGCTGCCGTCGACACGCTGGAAGGGAGGGAGGCCATCCAGAGGGACCTGGACAGGCTGGAGAGGTGGGCCCGTGCCAGCCTCATGAAGTTCAACCAGGCCAAGTGCAAGGTCCCATACCTGGGTCATGGCAATCCCAGGCACAAATACAGGCTGGGCGAAGAATGGATTGAAAGCAGCCCTGAGGAGAAGGACTTGGGAGTGCTGGTGGACAAGAGGCTCAACATGAGCCGGCAATGTGCCCTTGCGGCCCAGAAGGCCAACCGCATCCTGGGCTGCATCAAAAGGAGTGTGGCCAGCAGGTCAAGGGAGGCGATTCTCCCCCCCTACTCTGCCCTGGTGAGACCCCACCTGGAGTACTGTGTTCAGTTCTGGAGCCCCCAACATAAGAAGGACATGGACCAGTTGGAGAGGGTCCAGAGGAGGGCCACGAAGATGATCAGAGGGCTGGAGCACCTCTCCTATGAGGTGAGGCTGAGAGAGTTGGGGCTGTTCAGCCTGGAGAAAAGGAGGCTCCAGGGAGACCTGATAGCGGTCTTCCAATACCTCAAGGGGGCCTACAGGAAAGATGGGGAGAGGCTGCCCAATAGGGCCTGTTGTAATAGGACAAGGGGTAATGGGTTTAAATTAGAGGAAGGTAGATTTAGACTGGATATTAGGAAAAAAAATTTTACAATGAGGGTTGTAGAGCGCTGGAACAGGTTGCCCAGAGAGGTGGTGGATGCCCCATCCCTGGAAACATTCAAGGCCAGGCTGGATGAGGCTCTGAGCAACCTGATCTAGTCAGGGATGTCCGTGCTTCTTGCAGGGGGGTTGGACTAGACGACCTTTGAAGGTCCCTTCCAACTCTGGCCATTCTATGATTCTATGATTCTATGATTTAACTTTTCTTTAATTGAAGACCTGCCAGGTGACCACTGACACTCAATGCTATAATTCCCTACTGGGAAGAATCTAAGCATCTAATTGAGAGTGATAATTGCTAAATATTGATGTCAAAGATGGCACTTCAATCTGCATGAGGAGTTAGTCTAAATTTGAATTTCAACAACCATTTTTAGCTTACATGTTTGTAAAGAGCAGAACCCATGTTGATCCACATAGAATTACTACAGAGGGTGTCTGTTGTGGTTACATACATATTCTTCTATGTCCGTGGAGTTCCCACTTAGTGTGATATTCAAAAAGTGTTGCATATGTAAATACAAACATCCACCCACAGTGCTACCACTTTTCTACACCACTTCCAAAATACTGACTGAAATATTACTAAAGGTAACATATCTGTAGAGTCAAAACCTGCTAGGCTCTAGGATAAATATTACACTTGTCCTATCAAAGCATATATTGATATTAATGAGCAGTTCACATGTTTAATAAGATATATAAACATAATTGGCCATGTTGTAGTTTAGTCCGCTCAGGACTAAGCCCTATGTAATCACTCACCCACCCTCTCCACCCTCCAGGGGAATAGGGGAGAGAGAATCCAACAAAAAGCTCAAGGTTTGAGATAAGGATAGGGAGAAATGACACAAGTTACAGTTACAGGCAAAACAGACTCAATTTGGGGAAAGTAATTCAATTTATTAACAACAAAACCTAAGCAGGATAATAAAAGACGTAACAAGATCTTAAGAACACATTGCCCCCACCCTTCCCCTCTTCTTGGGCTTAACTTCATTTCAATTATCTTGACCTCCCTCCCCTCGACGCCCGCCCCTGAGCAGCACAGGGGGAATAGAGAATGGAGGCTGCAGCCAGTTTATCATATGTTGTTTCTGCCACTCCTTCCTCCTCAGGGGAAGAACTCCTCACATTCCTCCCCTGTTCCATCATGGGGTCCCTCCCGTGGGCTGCAGTCCTTCATGAACTGCTACAGTGTGGGTCCTTTTCCACCGGGCGCAGTCCCTCAGGAACCGCCTGCCCCACCACAGGCCCTCCACAGGCCACAGCCTCCTTTGGGCAGCCGTCCGCCCCGACATGGGGTCCTCCCCGGGCTGCAGGTGGATCTCTGCTCTTCTGTGGGTCTCCATGGGCTGCAGGGGGACAACCTTCTCCACCATGGGCTGCACCACACGCTTCAGGGGAATCTTGGCCAGGAGCAGCATTACTCCTCCCCCTCCTTCTTCACTGACCTTGGCATCCACAGCTGCTACTCTTACAAGCATTTCCTCAGAACTGAACTCAGGCAGATATCTCTTATATTCTCTCACATATCCTCTCTTCTCACTTGTGTGGGCTGAGCCAGGTCAGACCCAGACGACTGCCTGGCAGGAGGCCAGAGGGTGAGGCCTGCAGGGCCCCAAGGCCTGTGCTTCCCCCTCTCTGCCTGCACTTCTGTTTTTATTTTCCACTTTTTAAATACATTACTACACAGGCATTATCACTGTCACAAACACACTCAGCCCAGCCAGCAGCGAGCCTGCCCTGGAGTGAGCCAGCTCCACCAGACTTCTGACAGAAGCCATCACTGTAGCCCCCACAGCTACACAAACCCAACACAGGCCAATGTCTGGCATTACTTATACTAGAGTTCAGAGGTTTTGATAATTATTATCACATAAGCACAACAATAGATGCACTGTGATCTAAGCAGCAGACAAATATCAGCTGAAGGTCTGTTTACCCCAAAGACGTAGGCAGGCACTTATTTTGTCTGTTTCTAGCCTGTGTGGTTACATCATTGTCACAAATGTCTTTGTATGATATAAAAAAACAAAAAACAAAAAACAAAAAACCAAAAACAACAACAACAACAAAAAAAAAAAAAACCAAAAAAACCCAAACAGAAAAACCTTTAGGATATTGAAAAATAATTTACTGTAGTAAAATATTGATTTAGGGTCAATCACCTAGAGACAAAGAGGCCTTTATGCAAACATCCAGCAGCATGTAGTTTATGACCTCTGGAAAATCCAAATGCTTCCCTAATAATGAAATCAATTACTAGTTTTGTGGGGCTGACATATTTCCTTCTCTTAGTACTCCATGGTAGTTTGCTGGCATTCCCTGTAGTAGGTGATCAAACTCCTATCTTTCCACACCTGCCTTTTTAACCTTGTAACTAACTAAACCATTATAGAAACAAGAGGAAAGGAAAGCAAGAAGCTCAAAGCTGCTACAAGGTCATGGGATCAAGTAAGCAAAAGCAGCTTGTTAACAGCATTCTCAAAGAAAAGCAAGTCACTGAGATATTATTTGTGTACCAGTGGATTAGAGACACATCATTTGTATACATCTGTTTGTCAAAGGCCCTAGAACCTGCCTTCAGTAGTGCTGATGCTGTAGGAGACTGTAAAAGAACAGACAGTTTAACAAAGGTTAGGAACAGCTTTGGCATATTCATTCCTTTGATGCAGCTTTTCTCTCTGAAAATAATGAGTTGTTGCTATGACCCCAAAGTTCCAAACAGCGGTAAACTGGATGAATAAATGTCAGTGTCATACCTTCAATCATGAATCACAACCAGATTTTGTCTTCTTTAATCATGGGGGATCCATATGTACAGCAGGAGTAGTGCTACTCCAGTCTGTTCTAGGAACAGATCTAGGAACAGATCAGGCTGCAATATGCAAGGCTTTTCCAGTGCTTCCTGAGTTGTAGGGGCAGTTTTCAGATAGAGAGAGGGGCTCTGGTTTTTATATTTTCACAGACCGTGTAAGCACATACTTGATGCTATATGCCTGTATAACTGCTGAAATTCAAGCAGCAGTAATGCATATATATTCTCCGTTCTTGGCAAATTAGCAATTTTTAATACTAACTGGAACAGAGAGTACACAGAATTCAACCAATTTTTTTTCTCCACCTTCTGTGGGCCTACTTCGCTTACTTCCTGATACAGTATTGCATGGTTTTGTCTCATGCACGGTTGTGCTTTTGACATGTTTTAACTGTCTGAAATATAGCTGAGGGATTAGCTGCGCAGTTAGCACTCTACTGCAGCTGTAGTATTTTAAATCACTGCAGGGCTGGCAAAACATGAAGATATGCACATGTGCACGCACATACACATACGCAATAGGAAATGCTCTTTTTGATGAGTGAGAAAACAGAGACAAGCATACTATCCCTGCCCATGCTATGTTTTACTAATTGACTCATTACAAAGTGATCATCATAATTATTTTAAAAAAATGTTCCCACTCTGTGTTCCTTTTGATTTGCTAGGTCGAATCCTTTTCTTGAGTTATAGGTAACTATTTTCACCAACTCATCTGTGATTTTTTTGGATATGACTTATTAAAAACATTTATATTGTCTTTCTTTATTAAAAAAAAATTTCCAAAATTATGTTAGCCATCTGATATTAGGGTAATACTGAATGATTTTCCAGCAATGTTTCAACATTGCTCAGTAATAAATTTTAATAAGGGTTTATGACAAGCTAGAACCTAAAAAATAGGATATTAAAAAGAGGAAAAATATTTGTGCAGCAAATCATGAAAAGTCCCTCTTGCTTTCATTCTCAAATCCAAAGTTGACTGTGCACAACTTTTTCCAAAAAAAGGGATTGAGTTGGCAAAACTGGGCCCTTTTCTAGCATCAGTGAGCACTTTGCTATTTTCCTTTAAACCTACATGGTGGTTTTTTTTCCTAAAAATTTATTTCAAAACAGCTTCTTAACAAATATTCAACTCTTTTTAACAGGTAGAAGAAAATTCCTTTTGGACATGTATGTATGTATGTGTAAGTGCAGTCTGAGCATCTGTGTGCCAGATTCAACTGTTTAACAGAGGAGAGGTTTCTAGATCTCTTGCTGTGCTAGACATGCTGACTGATGGGAACAGGAAACTTTTCCTATGGGACATGTGCATATGGAACCTTCCTCAGTGGGCTTCCTTAAACATGGTTTACACTCAAAAAAAAACAACCTTGGCTCTTCTCCACCTGGGATGGAACAAAATTTACCTGGAGCTGGGTGTTCAGGAGAAGGAAGATGAAGTACTGTGTATAACCCAAACCCAGATGATTGCCTTGAGAACAGGTGATGAATTGAGACATAGGAATGTGGAAATATTTGATTTTGGAGAGAATATTTCCATCTTATCATGGCTTTTACCACTGATCTCACTAGAGGATCATATGATAGTGGTCTGCTCTACAGGCAGAAATAAATAAGCCTTTCCTAGACATGTTGAGTCCAACAAGACCATCTTTTCACGCACTTCAAGTAACTGTCCAAGCTATTTGGAAGCATACAGTTGAAAAATCTTCTGGTCAAAGACAGCATTAGTGATCCTGATTTTTCCATAGGCAACAAGGTAAGAAACAGGTGGTCAGCATTTCTGCCTTCAGAAGAAAGCTGTATTTTTCTGTATGTAGACTCTGGTTTTGGTTCAGCTCTTTTCCACTGACACAGATCCAAGAAACAAAGCAAGAATAAGTGAAACTGACTGATATGAAAATTTCAAGTTATAGATAGAACAAGAAATGGTTTTCTGGTCCTGTGAAATATACAGGCTTTGGGAGGAAAAAAGAAAATGCAGACCAAAAAAAAATATGCTTGCATTTAACCCTAGAGGTAAGACAAGACTATTGTAATAACTTTTCAGAATGCATAAGGTTTATTGGCATTGCATAATGTCATAGTTTAGCTACAGTCAGCAATCAAGTACCACACAGCTGAACGATCGCCCTCCCCCATCCCCAGGGGATGGGGAGAGAATCAGGAAGAAAAGAAAACTCATGGGTTGAGACAAAGACAGTTTACCAGGATAGCAAATAGAAAATATAATATATACATATATAATAATGATAATAATACTAATAGGAAAAAAAGGAATAGTAATATTTTTAAAAAATCAAAACAAACAAAACAACAAATAATGCACAATTTCTCACCGCCCAATGACCTGATGACTGATACAGCCTGTCTCAAGCAGCAACCACAGAACAAAAAAAAACCTCCATAAATGATCTTGGAACAATTCCAAACAGTGAGAGAGGGAAAAAGAGAGCTCACTGGCTCACCCCCCAACTAAAGCACTGAGCGTGACGTTTATGACATGGAATACTCTCTTTGGCCAGTTTGGATCATCTATTCTGGCTATATCCTTCCCAGCTTCCTGTACCTGTACATCAGCAAAACCTGGGAAGGCAAAAGTGACCTTGGTCTCTTTAGCAATAACTAACAACATCAGTGTGTTTATCAACATTCTTCACATACAAAATCCAAAAGACATCAGCTACTGAGAGGAAAATTAACTGCATCCTAGCTGAAACTAGGACAGATAATTGTGCTCAGGTAGTTGCTTAGCTCAAGCTGGAGTGTTTCCATGGAACTCCACTACTCCTTTTAGACTTACTGCTTACTGGTAGCATTGCTCCAGGTTTACTTTAATGCATTCTTTTGCATAAAAGTGGAAGAATATGGTAACGGAAGATGACTTGCCCAAGGTGTGGAACACAGTCTTACTCTAACTGTGAAAACCTGGTATTCCCACAGATCCCAAAGGGGCTCTTAAGCAGTTCTAGGGAAAAGAAGAGCTGCTCATTCTTTTTGGTTAAAATTTCCACTGCTTACTTGATAAACTTATGACAGCACCTATCGTGTCATTACAAAATACGGTGCTAACGCACCAATTTTTTTCTGATGAAGCTGTATTACAAAAGATTTTCTACCTTAATGCAAGATAAATTGCATTGATAAAAACTCAAGACAATTCTCCAGTGATATGGAATACTTTCTTAAAGTAATGCAGTGTGTGTAAATGTCGTGTTGGTAAACTGAATCCAATGAGGGACTTAGATGATTTTTAGAGAAGTGCAAAGAAGATTCCTCATGTGTTCCTCTTCTTCATGCACTTATTTCTTCTTTTCACTGGTTTTCCAGGAACAGAATATTTCACATTTTGACAATTAATTTGTCTTTGAGATGATTGTATTTTTTAAAGTACTCACAAAAATTTTTAAGAAATATAAGTTTATATTTGCAAGCCTACATACTTTTGCTATGACATACCTAGGTAGAAGTTGATGGGAGTCAGCTGAGACTAAATGAAAGCTGAAAAATTTCACCAAGTCTTACTACAGTGAAGTCAGTTCGAATTACAGAAATAAAATTAAAGGTCAGAAATTAAACTTTGCCCTTCAGCTTTTTAGTTCCACAGTATTGGCTGTTGTAAGCCAATTAGCAGCACTGAGGGATCCCAGAGGAGTGATGGAAGCTCCAGCACTTCAGTACATTTATAACTAGGCTGAACAATATACCAGAAAATGTGTTTGTAAGAAGCACAATTCATGGGCAGAAGGTGAGTTGATTAAGCTAATGGAGCTTTTGTCTTCCCTCTGTCTCACTTTCATCTTTGAATTCTGTGAATTCAAGGTAAATGTCAACTGCATTGTAAAGGTTTTCATCCTAAAAAATGGCATTTGCCCTGATTACTAATCCATAGTGCGTTGTAATAGAGTGTAACCACTGAGTTAGCAAATCCACTTTTCTCTTCCAGTCCTTCTAGGACAAAGACAGTACCCACTCATTTAAAAGTAATAGGAGGCCTTTGACATGTTTCTGGATCCTTTATACACAAGACTATAGTCAAGAGTTTCACCAAGGCAGTGCCAACATTTATTTCTCCCTAAAGGCAAAAGGAGGCAAAAGTGGTTGCGAGACAGGAATATTACCTCTCTTTGCTTTCACAACATTGAAAGGCATCACCTGTTTGAAGGTCTTTCCACCCTGAAAAGTGTTAGGGTAAGGTACCCAGTCCTTTTGTTATTTTTAAATAAAAGATTAAGAAGTTTTTGGGGAAAAAAAATAATAATTAAAAAAACCCCTGGGATATTTTAGGGGCTGGCTTGACAGTGTTGAACAAACACAAATAATTATATATTTTCAGCAACAGACTGAGTTCAAAGTTTCACGGTGATACAGAAGGCACCATATTCACATTAAATTTAAGCAAAACAAAGTTATTTATCTATGACTATCTGTCATAGATCAGCCCCGATTGGTACCAGACTACGCAGTCTCTCTCTCACTCCCCCAACCTTCCAAGAGAGTAGGGGGAGATAATAAAAGAAAAACAGCTCAAAGTTTGAGATAAGGACAGGGAGCAACCCTTGAAGTTACCGTCGTGGGCAAAACCAGACTCGACTTGGGGAAAACTACTCATTTATTACTAAAGACAGCAGGATAATGAGACAGAGAACAAGATAACCACCACCCACCCCTCCCTCTTCCCGAGCTTAACATTATCTCTACTACCTCCCCCGCCCCCTGCGAGCGGCACAGGGCGGGAAGAGGGAATGGGGGTTACAGTCAGTCCATTATGCGTTGTTTTACGCCGCTGCTTCATAGTCGGGGGAAGAACTCCTCATATTCCCCCTCTGCTTCATCACGGGGTCCCTCCCACGGGCCACAGTCCTTTGTGAAACTGCTCTGGCGTGGGTCATCTCTTCCACGGGGTGCAGTCCCTCCAGAACAGCTGCCCCAATGGGCCCTCCACAGGCCACAGCCTCCTTCAGGCATCCGCCTGCCCCAGCGTGTGATCCTCCACAGGCTGCAGGTAGATCTCTGCTCCTCTATAGACCTCCATGGGCTGCAGGGGGACAGCCTGCTCCACCATGGTCATCACCATAGGCTGCAGGGGAATCTTGGCCAGGAACAGCATTAGTCCTCCCCCTCCTCCTTCACTGACCTTGGCATCTGCACCCGTTCCTCTCACAAGAAATTCTTCACAACAGGCTGGCAGATGCCTCTCAGAATCTCTTCACATCTCATCTCCTCTCCACTTCTTGCAGCTGGGCAAGGCCAAGTTGGGCCCAGTCGGCCGCCTGGTGAGAGGCCAGAGGGTGAGGCCTGCAAGGCCCCGGAGGCCTGCGCCTCCCCCTCTGGGCCTCTGCCCTTGCTCAGCTTCTTCTTTTTTTTTTTTTTGTTTTCCCCTTCTTAAATATGTTATCACAGAGGCGTTATCAGGGAACATTCTGCTACCAATTGGCTCGTCCTTGACCGGCAGCAGGTCCACTCTAGGCCCAGTCAAGTCCACTCTAGACCAAGCCAAAACAACTGAACAATAGTAGTTTCCTACAGAGGCTACCATCTTAGGCCCCCCTCACTAAAAAAAACCCACAACATAATCTCATCAAACTCCCTTTATAGATTCCCTCACATGACTATGCAATTAATGCAAGTATCTATCTTAATTTAGGATGACCTGTCAAATGGTGCAAAGTATTGTAAAGGAAGACAAGGCAGAAAAGGCAATTATTATATGGGTAAATTAAAGTCAAAGGAATCTTAACCATAATAGAAATTTTATTTTTTTTTTTAAGAAGGAGCACTGACTAGTTAAAACTTAACAGCAAGAACAATATTTTACCAGCATTTAGCGTTAAATGAATATCCCAGAGAAAATTTCTAAGATCGGTAAATTCTAGAATGACAGTAGGTGAAGTACAGCTGGAGAAAGGAAAAAAAAAAAGAAAAAAAAATGTAATCAGATCAAGAATATTTTTAACTATGTTTTCTCTACTGTGATTGAATGATTGTTAGCAATTATTGCCCGTACCTATAAAACTATAGGAAAAAAAAAAAGCAACTTAACAATTACAAGGTTCATCATATGATGCATAGAGGGCAATAAAACTGCAAGAGAAGAATGCAAACATTGCTCTGACTCAATCATGCTAGACATGGTATCTTTTCCCTGGAGAACAAACCTCTCTTTTCATTTACTTACAGTTGCCTCTAGTGACAAGTATGTAACCAAAAAGTCTTTCCTGTTCTACTGCAGCTTTCACATTTTCCAGTAAAACAAATAGATTCACTATCTCTGCTAATGTATATTTGGAGGAACTTACTTTTATTTATCACAGAATAATTAGACTGGCATAAGCCTCTTGATATTGTCTTCTCCTTCTCAACTGCCAGGAATATTATGGACATAAGAAAAGTTGCAGGTAAAATAATAATTGCTACATACATAACTTGGAAAAAAAAAAAAAAAAGGATATTGTATTTTAATGAAAAGTCTACTCAAAGTGGTAAGATGTATTTGTGCTTGCTTGAAATTTTTTTAAATAAAAAACACATTTTGTTCAACAGGGTTTTGGTTTTTGTTTTTGTTTTACCTAGATAATTTCAAGATCTCTTTATTTAAAAAATAAAATATATGTCAATTTTTTAATATTATGGCACTATTATATATTATAATATACCGTCTCTGACTAGACATTATTTTCATATGCTTAGTTTTTACTTTATTTAATCGGGAGAAAACTGAGGGTGATTTAATCTGAAGTATCAATGGAATTCCTTAGCTTTGACTCTCTACACTGTCCCTTTTCCCTTGAAATATGACTTTTGAAAGATTTTAGCTTCCTCCCAAACTGTTTTTGAAGTTCAGCTGCAGTTTGCCAAATATAAATCTTTCATCTAAAGCATGAAAATATAGGAAATATTTAAGTCAAAATTTCTGGTTTGGGATTTTCCTTCTGCACTACTTCCATCGAACCTGAAGTGCTGTTATATCTTTCTATGGACCAGTTTTAACCTTATTTACTAAATCATTTTTTATTATTGCTCTATAACATGAAAGAAAGGATACAGAAAAGGTAAGGAAGAAAGATAGTCTAGAGTGAAAGTCCTGGAGTTAGAAAGAGCACGGAAGGAGGCTAAAAAAATACACAAAATTACATACTTGATGGTTAAGCTTCATTCCTGCTTTTTTCCTTAATTTCTCTAAATGTCAAGGTCATGGAGCAGATTCTCTTGGAAACCGTGCTAAGGCACATGGAGAGCAAGGAGGTGACTAGTGACAGCCACACGACTTCACTAAGGGCACATCATGCCTGACTAATTTGGTGGCCTTCTATGACAGGGTGTGGTGGTTTAGTCCAAGTCACTACACAGTTTCTCGGTCCCCCTCCCCAGTGGGATGGGGGAGAGAAATTGGGAAGAAAGGAAAACTCATGGGTTGAGATGAAGACAGTTTACTAGAACTGCAACGAAAAAACACAATAGTAACAGAACATAAGCATATTAAAATATACAAAATGAACAATGCGCAATATCTCACCACCTGATGTCCCAATGACTGATACAGCCCATCCTGAGCAGCAACCACAGAATTGAAACCGAGCAGCAAGCAAAGGAGCGAAAGCAAGCCAGCAAAGCGAGCAAGAGAGACAAGATGGAAAAATGGATGCCCCCCCTCCACGGGCAACCCCCACTTATATACTGAGCATGACATTTATGGCATGGAATACTCTCTTTGGCCAGTTTGGGTCTATTATTCTGTCTTTCTCCCAGCTTCCTGCATCTGGACATTACCGAGACTTCGAAAGCTGGACTGTCCTTGGTCTCATTAACAACTTACATCATCAGGGTGTTTTGCATGTTCTTCACATGCAAAATCCAAAACACACTGGCTACTGAGAGGAAAATTATCTCTCCAAAACCAGGATATGGGGTTACAGCACCAGTGGACAAGGAACGAGTAACTGATGTCATCTACCTGGATTTCTGCAAAGCATTTTAAATGTCCCGCATGACATCCTTGTCTCTAGACTGGAGAGACATGGATTTGACAGACCACTAAGTGGATAATGTCCAACTGGAGACCAGTAACAAGTGGCATTTTCAGGGGTCGATATTGGGCCCAACCCTGTTTAACATCTAGTCAGTGAAAACCCCATGAAGTTCAACGAGGCCAAGTGAAAGGTGCTGCACATGGGTCACGGCAATCCCAGGCCCAAATACAAGCTGGGTGGAGAATGGATCGAGGGCAGCCCTGACAAGGAGGACTTGGGGTACCAGTGGATGAGAAGCTCAACGTGAGCCGGCAATGCACCCTTGCGGTCCAGAAAGCCAACCACATCCTGGGCTGCATCAAAAGAAGCATGGCCAACAGGTAGAGGGAGGTGCTTCTGCCCCTCTACTCTGCTCTTGTGAGACCCCACCTGGAGTACTGTGTCCAGTTCTGGAGCCCCCAACAGAAGAAGGACATCGACCAGCAGGAGAAGGTCCAGAGGAGGGCCACAAAGATGACAAGAGGGCTGAAGCACCTTTCATATGAGGACAGGCTGAGAGAGTTGGGGCTGTTCTGCCTGGAGAAGAGAAAGCTCTGGGGAGACCTGATAGCAGCCTTCCAGTACCTAAAGCGAGCTTATAGGAAAGACGAGGAGAAACTCTTTAGCAAGACCTGTTCTGATAGGACAAGGGGTAATGGTTTTAAAATAGAAAGAGGTAGATTCAAACTTGATACAAGGAAAAAAATTTTACCATTAGGCTGGTGGAACACTGGAACAGGTTTCCCAGAGAGGTGCTTGAAGCCCCATCCCTGGAAATGTTCAAGGCCAGGATGGATGGGGCTCTGAGCAACCTGATCTGGTTTGGGATGTCCCTGCTTTTTGCAGGGGGGTTGGACTAGATGACCTTTAAAGGTCCCTTCCAACCCTAGCTATTCTATGATTCTATGATTCTATAAATTAAATTATAAGGAAGCATCCAACATTTTTTATAACTTTTTATAATTTTTAACATTAGCTTGTATTTGTTAGAGGTTGCCAACTCTGATAGACCAACAGCAGCAAGGATGCCACAGCTCCATGATCCCAGGTCCAACCAGTAGTAAGGCCGAGGCACAGGTGTACTCCACAGGTATAGAAATGTAAGTGGCTGGCTGCACATATTAGACAGACATACAGAGTGCTCACAAATTCACACAAGCACGAACAGCAACAACAGCATCATCCTATTCCTCTCTGAATGTGCAAGATGGCAGTCTGCTGGTAAAAATGTAGATATACGTATGGACAATGCAGACCCCATCAGCACTAGGGCTTATACACTTGGTGCGTCCAATTGCTGCCACTGGATCCCGGAATCCTCTGTTTCTGGCACCTGGGCATATCAACCCCTGAGGCCACAGCACTGCTCCAGTGGCAGGTACAGACCATGTCACTTACATGCGAATATGCATGCACACACACGTGTGTATGTGCACACACACACACACATATGGCTACACACATATACACACCCCCTCCAGTGTGGCCAGGACACCTCTGGTCCTCCAGTAGCCAATCCTTCATGGTCTTGCTGTTACAGACCTGCTCAAACCCTTGCTCCCAGGCTACTTCACCTACTCACCAGCTGGTCCAGCTTCATCTTCACTAGTGATCACACTTGCATACCCACTCACTCAATTTCCTGGTGCAACAGATATATGGGCCCTCCAACCCATCGTCTGACAATAGTTGTGACACTCCATACACACACATGCACCAAGTATAGAAAGCCTTCGCCTGGGAAAGAGTTAAAAATGGAATTAAATAAGAAGACAGTACGGGCTGTGCTGAGCAGGTGTAGGGCACACCAAGCAACCTTACTAAGTTCTTCACACATGACAAGCCTCTTTTATCCAATTGTGTCTCTATTTTGCCACACTTGTTCATCCCCAGAGACAACTCTTTCCTTAGTTGGTTCCCCAAAACATCCTGTAATAATTCTTGTACAGTCCCTAGAGTCTTTCCCTCTGAATCCAATAGTGTGTCCTCTACCTCCAGGCAGTGACTCACCTCAGTTCCAAAGTTGACCAGGGGAGCTGTTCCTGCTGACTCACTATAATGTTCAGAGGCTGAGGGCTCTGATGATAGGCCTGGGAGGAGCAAGGGCAGGGTATTATTCAGGGTCCTCCACCTGCATTGCCTTGCAGTGTTAGTTTGCGGGTAACTGGAGACCACGTTTTTACCAAGTAACTGAACAATTTTCCCATTCAGTTGGGTGATATTGTCATCAAAATGAAAAGAAACATCACCTCACTATGTGAGTCATCTTACCTTCTAGTGCAATGTCTACTTTAAACATAGGGAACATCTCTCAAACAAATAAAACAATGACTCTCATATAAATGAAATATTCCAAAATATTTTCTTTAACATCTAAACTTTTGTTGAGATTACATTAATAATCATGAGGTAAAAAAGTACTTAAATGTTTCCTCTAAGGATATTGTTGACTGTCATAAAACTTTGGCAATTGTGATATAAATATTTGGACTCTGAGTCTGCTTGTGAATTTCTGAGGAAGAAATTTTAGAAATTGCCTTTTACAGAAAAGGATGTTTGGACTTTGCTGCTCAGAAAATGGGCAATAAAACCTTGTGATATGTTAATTTGTTGTATTACAGTGTTGTTCAGCAAGATGTGCATAAACTGATAGAAAATATTTTTAAACAGAAACTCATGGGGCTGGACTCGATTTCAGTAAAATATTTTGGAGTAAGTCATTGCATGGGACCACTTTCAGCTCTGAACTGATGGGACAGTAATAACATTGTCAACATGAAGATTATGTAAATGACCTACCATTTCTTTAATGAAACCCAGGTAACCTCACCTAACTTCATACAGTTAGATTATTTCAATTCTAAATGAGCACATTTGAGGAACAGATTTTTCCATCAGGTAGTACTTTAGGAAAATCTTCGTAGCAGCTCAGGAAACTTCAACTCTTGATTACAGCTGAAGTAGGTCTGTAATAACCGTAGTTTTGTTGCTTGGAAATTAATTTGGCAATGTTATCAAGGACAGAAAAGTTTATTATTGATTTAGTTGACCTAGTTGATTTGATTTGCAGCAGTAGCATTTAGAGTACTGTCTGAAATATTTCTAAATCTTGGTTTGCTCTACTGATTTTACCAAGCTGTCTACAAATGTGACTTAGATTTCAGTATGGTCAAACTAATAAAAGTGCAGGAAGATTCAGATCTCTTGTTTGCAAAAATTCTTTAAACTCCTGAATGGCAATTAACAACAATTTAAAAATATAGTCATACTAGTGCCATTCAGGTTTAATAGGTGTTGCAGACTTAAATAATAAGCTTTAATAAAATCACATTTTGCACATGTCAAAGCTTCTCTAAAGGGAAAGTAGATAAAAGTTAATTTATCTTATGATGTTGGTTACTTCTAGTCTGAAAATTTTAAAAGGATTAATCTAAAAAAAAAAATCCCTGTAGGGATCTGTTTGTTTTGAATCCTTTTAATAATAAACTTGTATTATTCATGTTGATTATTATTCAGAATGCACTCTTCAGAGTTGAATTTCAACTGAGTTGTAATTGCAGTAAGGTGAAGAATGTAATAAAATTATTATAACTTAGCTATGATCATGACTAGGACTGTTTTATAAGCATTAAAAAGTTCTTCATAACATAAGTAATAGAATTGAAGTTGAATATGGAGCTTTTATATCATGAAGTCCTGAATTTTACAGGCTTATCAAGGTTACTTTTATATTTTATCTACATAGTTTTCTTAATGAGACATCAACTCCAAACAAAATACTAACAAAAGAATGAATCACTAACAGTCACAGCTAAAATTCCTATTTAATTAGAATGCTAAAAAAAAGCTTTCTTTTTTTTATTTTATTTTTTTTACCACCATGTCAGAGGTTACCAAAAGGTCATTAACCTTGTTTTCATAGAGTTTAAACCACTTCAGTGCTTTTTTGATCTAAGAATCTTGAAACTAATGATCTTTTGTTCTTGCATCCTAGCATTTGTTATGCTCATTTATTAAGAACAGTTGATTATAAGGGAAGAAGGAAAAAAACTGAGCCTGACATTCTATCATAGGTCAATGAAAGTTAATCAATCAGGCAGTTTACAAAACTGTATTGATTTCTACCATGTTGTCTAGCATGAGGCCTCCAAATTGGAGAAATCAAGGTAATCTAAGGGCATAGATTCTACACAGAAAGATCTTAAATAAAACAAACTTTGGAGCAGAAGGCTGCATCACAGGTATCAGTATCAACAACATCTGTGTCTATACCTGTATGAGGTAAATTAGTATTTTTTTTAAATGCAGTACATTAATGCAAGTTTTAATGTAAAGATTTAGCATATTTCACACTTTACAGAAAATGTCTTTGATATATTTATATCTTGCAGCTAAGCTTTTACATTTTAAATATTCATGTTTAAAATTTTATTTCTGCAAAACTATTTTTAGGTAATATTTTAGGATAATTTGAATTTTAAATTTATGTTATTTTTACTCCATTTTATGAAAGTGTAATAGGTTGGTCCATGTCATATGTAACACAACTGTATTCTCTTGGTCAGTCAAAGGACTATGCAAGAATGAGGACTGACGTATCCATAGTAACTGATAAAATATTTACAAGTGGGACCAGTCTCACGAGGATGAGCGTAAGGGAGGTCTCTGATTAAATGTGAAGGAATTTTAGTTTTTAAATAGCTACAATTTTACTTTATTTCTCACAGAAACTTCTAGGCTGCATTGTTTGGTTTGGTTTTTTTTCCCTTTTTTCACTTCCTCTAATAGGTGTAATATGCGGCATCTGCATTAGTCAGCTCTGCATCCTCCTGTATCTTAGACTCACCTTACAGCTTCCTAAGGCAATTACTTGTCTATATGTCACAACCGATGCTCCCAAGCAGTTTGACATTTCATCTGTTGAAATGACTATAGTATGTGTGTCTCTGAGCAAGATAAAAGCCTTTCATGTTACTAATGCAACAGTGTCATGTCATTTTGGCAAATCAGATATGTCCTATTGTGAAAAGAGCTAAGTTTTCCACTGCATACTTTATGATTCCATGAAGGACGCCATGTATAAAGGGATGTGGGTGAATTATAGTAAAAGGAGCTACATAAGCTATATCCATCCCCTAGTTTAGAAATCTGTTCTCAGATCTTTTCAGTCATCATTTTAGTGTACAAAGGGTACAGTTTGAGACACAAATATGGCTCAAAATCTGGGAGTAATTCATCCCCTTATGTATGAGAACTATCATTCTATTTGGTGAAAAAAAAAAATTGGGAAGGGGACATTTATTGTAATGGCATTTCAGTAACAGAAACCGACTGATAAAAGCAAGGAAATAGCTGAAGGTGCCATTTTTGTGTTAAGGGGTTATTGTTCCTAAGCCTGTGTGAGCTGTTTTGTCCTCTCTATGCTTCCACATAAACAAATTTCACAAAATAATTTAAGGAGAGTTTAAGTGTCTGGGCACTCATGATGCTTGACAATAAATAATGTTTGTCACAATAATAAACATATTCTTCCTCTGAGGAAAACTCCTTAAGAATTAAGAATCATAGCTGAGCTGCAAGTTCAGGCCAACATGCTGAGACTCTGAAAATACACAAGGTGTAAAGTCAGTAAGAAAAAAAAATAGTTTTATATATTGCTTTTCATATGATATAGAATTAAAGCAGCCAAGTTAAAAAATAGTCTAGAGGGAAATATTACAGTTCATTAAGGATATGTTAAAAGTCTTAAACAGTCTATAAATTGTCATGCTGCTTAAAGGCTGGGAATGAGGATGTGTCATTTACGTGAATGGATTACTTGATTTTTGTTTCAATACATGGAAGATTGCAGGTCTCTCCAGTCATGCCTAAAGGTTCATAAAAAATGTCTGACCAACAGCGGTAGGTCCAAAGTTTTCTCATTTCAATGTAATCACTTTAATTGGTTAACATGGAATATCTAACCATAAACTGAAATAACTTGAGATTTAGTCAATTAGGTTTTTTGTTTTTTTTTTTTTATTTTATTTGGAGGTGGGAGTGTGTTTGATTTTGGTTTTCTTTCTTTAATATCAGAAGAACAGGTGTTGACCACAGTTTTAGCTGTACAGCATTACATCCTTTCCCCAGTGATGACATGAATTCCTGACAGGGAAATAAAGTTACCTTACAGATCTGGAATGTTCCTTTGGAAGAAAGTAGGCTACTATATATGGACAAGATTCAAACATATATTGAGACCTCCAGATTGTTCAGTTACAAACACACTGACTTGTTCAGCTGTGGACAAAACCAGTACTTCCAACCTTCTGATACCTAGTATATTCTAATTCTATTGCTGACTGCCATCATGATTTTATGAGATAAGTAGATTTTCAAAAGAAAATTACAAGAGGAAGACCACATGACAAAATCAACCAGGAGTTTGTTCAGATTGTTGAGGACAGTTGTGAAAGTGGCAATGGAAGGGGAGAAGCTGGCACAGAAAAATTATTGAGAATATAGGAGAAAACGAAGGCAGAAGCAATGCTTTGAAAATGAGAAGTCACTTGTTCTACAGAGGAGATATGTCAGAAGAGCTAGAAATGGATAAAGCATGATATAAAAGGGAGGTAGATTTTGTCAATATAGTCTAGAACTCTCTACGCAATGAAGTTAAAATGTGACAAGGAACCAGAATAGGGAGCATGACATGCTGGTGAACAGAGGGGAGGGGAGAAAAATATAGTAGAAGGCAGATAAAGACAAGAAAAAAAAAGTAGCAATTAATTTTTAGTTATTTTTTGTCTCCAGAGTGACAAGACCAGAGTTGTAGATGTGCTAACTCATCTTACTTGTATTTTTGTAACTCATATTATGAAAATTATCATTTCAGAAAAAAAATAAGCTACCTGCTACATACCAAAAAAAAAAAAAAATGGTTTTTGTCTTTGCATCATCAGGTGAGCAAAACCTGAGAGAAAAGACTTGTAGAAGAAAAAATATCTTGAAAAGAAGGATATTCAGATAAGTTTAATTCAACATACTTCCTTTTTAGGCGCAAAATTGGGGAAAATAATTTAAAAGACCAACTGGGTCCTTAGGTTTTTCCAGCTCTTCCGTCTTTACAGACTTGAACTTGAAATCCACAGAAACTAATTGTTTAGTGACAATGACAATCATTGCTGGATTGTCATCTTGGCAGGCAAACTACATGTAATAGGAAATCCTTCACAGAGGAGGAGGCATATTAACCAATGTTACACAATAAGAAGGATTCATCTTGCCTGAGCAAGATAATTTGATCAGCAGCACCGCGAACACACAGAGCAAAATTATTTCACTTGAGTAATGGACTCTCACCTAAGAAAATCCTATATGTGAGCAATGGTTAAATAGCAGACACAGGGGTCATTAAATAAAAGGTCTGACAGATTATTCTGGTAGTGATCTTTGCAAGCAGATCTCTCTACTATTTACAGTACACTTAAAGAACTTTGCTTAACTTTGGGCAGTAGTTATGTTATAGAGTCTACTAAGACTGCTGAGAGACTCATATTGTTGCAAGAGCTACTGCAAATCTGGACACCTGCGCTGGAGCAGGCATTGCACAGCACTCTGTTCTGTTTTTGACTTTGTAGGCTTATACAGACAAGGAAAGGAAAAGAGATTTTTAAGGGTATTCAGGTACACAGCTTCTATTTAAATCAATTCTTAACACCTTCAAGAAGATGACCTCTGCTGCAAATGAGCAATAACTAACACCTTTTGTTATTCCTGGAGCACATATCAGGTTACTGCTAAAATTGAGTGAGGAAGATCTTAATTTACATGACAGTGTTAGTGGCTCAGACATTATGGTACGCTGTAGCAGCGTTGTAAACTTGCACATTTCTAAGGATTTCTGCTGGCATGAGTTCCTCCTTTCTGTGCCTGTAAGAACTATAACATATTCGTAGGCAAGAAAGATCCAGTGACCACGTTGTTTGCTTCTGACTTCAGAGAGCTGGCTTCCCCACTCTGCTTCCCATTCTCTTGGGTTCTTTCAAGTGAATGGAGACAACAGCACCTCTTTAGGGATTTAAAGGAAGGTTAAAATAAAAATTTTGAGATAAATATTTTCCAGTAGTTCTTGCTGGCCAGAAAGGGAAGATGCAAGTTCAGTTTGGGATCAAGCTTGAGAGGTAGAGGAAAGTGGATGAGGAACTGTCACTTAGTGGAGGAAATAATTGATGAAATGATGTGTGTGATATCAGAATAAGGCTGGAGCTAGGGTTATTTTCCCATTTTAATGACTGTAATGTGCATGCACTATAGTAGTAGGGGTAGGAGAGTAGGAAGTTGGAGGAGGGGGAATGTAAGTAACTTAGTCTAAGACTAGCAACAAATTTCACTACTGTGAATACAAGTTTCATCTTCAGATAATTTCCATGACCAGAGTGACCATTTGCAGTTGAATCTTTGTGTTACTATCTAAGTTTAACAAGATTTTGTTTACTCTAGGTACGTGATGCTGATTTGTCCCCTTCATTTCTGTGGCCTTTTAAAATATGGCTGTACTGGGAGATTCAATTTGGTTTGTGACTATCTTTCCCCCCTTTCTTTTTGTTGTTAATCACAGAAACTCAGGCAATGAAATGTGAAAATAATTCTTTCTGGCATTTGACTCTAGCAGATTCCTTGGGCCCTTTTTTTTTGTCAGCTTCTTGTTTGCCTCTAGCTGTGACAAATTGGGATGCTGCTTCTGGTTTTCTGCTGGCTTCCCTTTTCTTTGATTCTGCCAAAGTTTTTCAGACTATTGATGGATTTTAGATTTTTTGAGGACTAATATATCCAGAATGAACCCCTTGATCACTGGAGAAAAAGTTTTCCTGTTTTGTGAATCTATTCCTTTGAAGTTGCATTGATGGTAATATTTTTATTTTGTACATTCATGTCCTTGGTAAGTAGAAGACAGTGGATTTTAGTCTTTCTCCAATGCAAACCTTTCATTTAGAAAGCATAACAAACAAACAAACAAATAAAAAAAAAACCCCAGCTCTCAGATCCTTGGATCTAAAGTTGACAAATGAGTTTAACTGAATTTTTTACTCCTGAATATAGTGTAGTGCTAAGCAAAACCTTATTTTAAGATGTATTAAGGAATCTTCCAAGTGTAAGTCAGCAAAAGAGGACATATAAGGAAATTCATATGATCTAATCCTGCTCACGTATTATACTTTTGTACTTTATGTTTCAGTCATGCGAGGCTTTCACAAAGCACATTTTAGGCTTGTATTTGTGAGAGTAATACGTCTACGGGATGCAGACGCATATGAAAAGATTGTTTCTCACAATAAGCTCAAGTAATCCATCAGTGTCAGTCACACACTGGTAAAAAAAAAAAAGTAAAATAAACATCTCTAAGTGAGAAAATAGAGTGCGTGTAGGCTTCATTCTCCAAGACCACTTATATATACATTGGCTGACACACTCTCTATACATTTAAGCGCTGTATTGCTATCTATCAACTTGCCCAGCTCTATGGTTTATCATTTTGAGCACATCATATTCATTCTTCAATTTTAGTACTGTTTGCAACACTTCTTTCAATTAATTTTGGAGAGATTTTTGCACCCATATTTGCACTAACTTTTCAAAATTGCCAATGATGATTCACATGACATTACAATCAATATCTATTAGTTTTATTAATTTGTCAAGGTTTCACATTAGCTTATGATGACTATTTTATTTAGAAGTTAGAAATTCATGCATGATAAATGATCAATGATCCCTTCTATGACTGCAATTTCTGTCATTTATTTTGTCATAAGATAATTAGTTGATATAATTAATAAAAAATGTATATATTGTGTATTTATTAGATTGATACATGACAAATTAAAAAGATCTTGCTTTGGGATTTTACAATGCACTTATATCATTTAAACACACTTGTATTGGTACCCAAAAGTGTAATCATAGTATTTAAGAAATGAATTATGATAAACCATCCAGCTAATTCAAGCATAGGTAAGTGGAAATTACTGATAGTTTAGGGTACACTTTCAAAGCCAGGGGGAGGTTTAGCCTCCAGGTTCCCAGTAGTTTCAATGGGAGTTGCATAGTACAATCCCTGTGCACCACTTCGAAAAATTTCCTCTCAGTCTAAATGGTTACTATTAAAACTGTAAAGAAATAAACATGTGGCATGGATACTCTTTCATCTTTTTGACACATTTCTCCATGGAAAGAGAAGGACTAGAAGGAGAAAAAACCCAACACGAACAACACAGAAAACCTTTTAAATTTGAATCTGCTTTTCTAAAATAAGATATTAGTGCTTACTTTTTACTGTATACTATGCTAATTTTTTTTATACCTGTCTCATTATTTGGGGTTGTACTAATTGCAATCAGTTTGTGGATTTTTTGATGAGATTTTTTTTAAGGTAGATTAATTCTAACTGTGTATTCAAAATGTGCAGTGTATGGTTGGAATTTTCTTTACTGAATGAGAATGCCAGTTACAGTAAATTAAAATTTTTCAGCAGATATTTCAAACAGAAGCCAAAGTTACTGAAAGAAAACTGCCCAGATACCTTTGGCTTTTGGTTCCTGGAACATCAGCATTGCTCCTAGAAAGCATTAGATCACTGACTGCCAGCTCAGTAGCTTTTCGCTCCTGGTGTTTTGAGACTAAGTTGCTCGACGAAAGACTGCCTGGTCCCAAAATCAGTGTTCAAAATCCCTGTAAGTCTTAAGTTCCGAGGGTCCCCAGACTTCCTACCTGCCTGCAAATAATGACATTATTTTGAAAGAGACAACTAATAGGCACAGAATTATTTACAAGTAATTTTCTGATTAAATTAGTTATTTTTAGTTCCAGAATTTGCAACAAAATGCAGTGTCAGAGGCCAGTATGCTCTGCTTAGGCTTTTATAGGGCTCATGCTTTTAATCCATCTATATGACAATGAAGATCTCTCCCTGTCCTGTGGAGCTGCCAGCTGTAATAAATAAAACAGCAATATGTAGAAGAAATTACAACTGTATTAGAGAATGGGATGTAGTTACTTAAGAGGCTAAAGAAGAATGGCCACAACCTACAGTTGCTGGTAAATGATAACAATAGCTCAAATTGAATAAAACTGGAAGAACAAGCATTAATTTGCCTCTCCTCTCTTCACCTGTTTATCAGACATGGGCTAAGCAGAACAGTTTACACAGTAGTGTGACTTAAGAATTATTCTGTGAAGGGAATCTTGCAATGCTTTATCTTCGAAGAATTCTCCATTCTACTATTTTCTTGTGAGATGGCAGTTTACCCCACAATTAAAATCCTAAATGCTTACATGTATTTGGAAAGTGTGACATGCTACAAGAAGCAAACAGAATTGAAGTGCCTTGAATATTAGAAATAATCTGGAAAGCAATGTGTTGGAATGACTAAAGCAAAATTCATCCCTCCCTCCCCAAATTTGTCATTCCAAATAATCATCATCATCATCAAACTTGTTAGACTGGAAAAAGAGGCATTTTTAATTACCCCAAAACCAGAATTGCAGAGGTATGATATGTTCTAAAATGACTAGATGCTCTTCTAAACCTGTTGAAATAGCAAAAAAGGTTTTCCTGACATTATGAAAAATTAAAGTTCTGTGCCTAAAGAAGAAATAATGTACAAAATGTCAGTAGTGTACAGACCAGTCCCAGACTGGTTTCAGTGAAAGGAAACTGGTCACTGGATGACCTTATAAGTTAATGCGAGGGGCCCCACCAGCTATAGCAAGTCACTTCCCTGAAGCCATATAACTAGAGGGGAGATCAGAGAGAGCTGGCTTCTCAGCTGGCTACCTGAGGAACCCTCTTGTTAACAACACTGAAAAGGTATCAAAGATAAACATCTATTACATGTCTCTCACTCTCTTCCAGCCTGCAAGGGAATGCCTGTGGAGATGGTAGAATAATACTAAGCTATTATTCCATCTAGAACTGTAGTGAAAATTGAAACCAATTGAAAAGTGAAACTGAGATGGACAATTTACAAAACTGTCTGTCTAATTTTGGTAAGGACTTTAAATATATGTTTTTATTATCTTTGGGTGATGAACTAGTTATCTGAAATAGTTACTCATTTTGTGGAAAGGGTATACTTGAATAAGTAGGAAGATTGTGCATTATTTAAGAATTAAGTCAGCCACTAAATACTATAATAAATACTTATGTTACACTAACTGTTTCCACTCTAAGTACTGAAGAACAACTTGAATCAATAGATCACTGTTAGGAATATGAAAGTCTTGAAGACTTTGTATAGTACATGAGAACAATTCATGATTTTAGGGAAGTGTAATGTTGTGTAAAGATGTAACTGTAAGAAAAGTACTTCTCAAGTATATTCATGGAGAGCACAACTTTTGATTTCTATAATCAGTTTTTTTCAAAAGGCAGTAATTGTGAAGTGTTCAGTTACAAACCATCAAGATCCACTTTTAATAAATAATATTTAGGCTTACATTCAGAAATAAGTCATTTTTACCAAGAGCAGACAACTGAAAATGTATTTCAAAAGAGGATAACTGGTGTGATGGCATCCATTGTTTAAATTCCAGGTGATTTTGGTTACAACTAAACAATGCCTGATAATGCCTGTCTTGTTAATACCTATTTTTCCGTAATTCTATGATGTTCACTTTTCAGCTCCTCCTGCACAGCCCTCTTTCCCTCCCTCCCGCCCCCATCCATTTTCACTTCCCTCCTTTTTTCCTTTTCAACTACGAAAACTGCAGGTCTCTTTAAAACTTACATTACCAAGCTCTTCTCAACTCTTATTCACCTTTTAAATGTTTTTCTAATTCTCATTTTCTTGTACCCCAAGCCTAAGACCCCTATCACTACAAAAATCATTTGTATTAAAATAATTGTTGCCAGAAACAATTATGTATGGCTCTTCATTCAGCCCAAATTGTAGTTTGAAGACTGAAAATAGCTAAGATAAATAACTTTGAAAAATGAGTTAACAAAACCCAGAAGTCAGATGAAGTATGTCTTACATAAATGCTCAATCCCTGTGCTTTTACATGCATTCTTCTTCCTCTCTTTGAGTTCAACTTCTTCAAGTTAGATTCTCAATGGATTGTAAGAACACGTCCTCCCTACCTCCATGACAGATTAAGGCAATTTAAATACTCTCAGTTGCAGTTCCTCCCGCTTCTTTCTCATGATATAGGTTCTAAGCTGACCAGGTGGACTAAGAGAAAACTATTCCTGTACAGTCAGTTCTTGCACCTGTTGAACTGTATTAGCTCATCATAAAGTGTTCAGGTGGGGGACAGAGGTGTAGGGCTGTGGACAAAGAGAAGGACTGAATGACAAAGAGTCTCAGCACAGTTTGTGTTCAGTTGCTACCAAAATATAGCCTCTTTTTTGAATGTTTATGCTGCCTAACCTTCCACACACAAAAAGTCCCTCTGACTCATGTTTAGAGATTATTTATGTCCAGTCTAACTACCCGTCTTGTATTATAAAATGTAGACCTATGTGTGCCTTTTACATATGTCAGTATGACATTTTTATACCTTTAGAGAGAATAAAATTGTCACACTTTAACTTTAAAATCAAACATGCTCAGGACACAATTTTGCAAGGTCCACCATCTGAAATAAATAAGCTCAGTGTCACCAGTGCTATAAGACTTTAAATAGAACTTTGCCGCATGCAGCAACTTGCTATAAGGGATGTTCTCAATCCTGATTACCAGCTACTCATCAGAGACACACTCCATACAACTCTCAAAAATGATGAAAGAAAAAACATCTCATTTGGTTTGCTTTTATGGGGTTTATCACATTGTGACTAGCTCCTAGAAGGTACAAACTGGCTGAGAAAGGGCAAGGTATGTGATTAAGGAAGGTAGGGTTTGATTCCACTGTCTCCATGGGTACTAACTATAAGTGAAACGGTGCGTGTCTTTACTAAGGCAAGGAGTTGCTATTCCTCATAGCATTTCCAATCAAATGAATTCTGTCTGAGAATTTTTTTCCCATTAATTTCCCCTACGACATCCTCTTCCATACCCATTCTAATCTTCTCTTTGCAAGTGCTTGGATAGGGAACTTGTCTCCTCAGGCATCTGTAAATCATCTTTCTGATAAAAGGAACTCTGCAACAGAGTTAATGATACTGCAGAAACACGCTATATTGGTATAGTAAGACAGCAATTTTGTTTTACTGGCTTATTACACTGATATAGGTATGCAGATGTCTGAATAACCCCATAACAATTTTTGAGCATCCAAATTATATATTTGTTTCATTAGACTGCACAGGAACTTCATTAATTACATTAAAACAAAACTAACAAATAACCATATAGAATCATCTATTCCACTAACTAAACTTCGCATTTTCAAATTAAGCAATAAATACCTTTTTCTCTCAGAACAATAGAACTAAATGCTATGGCATTCATTTAGGAGAGAAAAGGAACAGTAAAACAGAGTAATGAAAAGGACAAATATAATTTCAGTTGACTCTTGTGAAAAACTGTTAAAATTTCAGTTTCAGATCAGGTCTCTTTGGCCTGCAAACTGAAATCTTATGTCTCATGAGAATAGATTTTGACTTGAGATTTACAATAGTTCTGCATCTACTCAGGCTGGAAATCCTGGGTGATTCAGATCTTACTATAATATGTTGACCCTTATGGGACCAGTGAGAGGCATAGTAAAGTGGAGTACATATTTCTAAACAAAAGTAAATAACTTAATTTTCTTGAACATCAGAAAGTTTGAGAACCCACCTTTGATCTAATTTTCAATTGAATTTGGCAGTAGATTTTACTGACTAATGACTTTAATAAGTCAAAATAAGGAAAACATCATAAGCTTTACAATTGCAGTCTAAACTCATTTACTCTTTTACCTGGACTATTGGAAATGTTGAAAGCAAAATGCACTTGTGATGAGAAATGAACAAGGCTGGACAACTTCATGGAGAATAACTCCATCGAGGTCATGTAAACTTGAAGATCCAGAGCCCAGTCTCCAAACTGCTGATGAGTTAAAGGTGGGGTATATCAGGGCAAAGATTAGCTAGACATGAGCTTGTTCATTTCCTAAATGTCTACCACTGGCCGTTCTCAGAGGCAGGATATTGTGCCAGTGGGATACCTCGTCTGATTCCATAGAGCAGCTCTTCTGTAAAGTGGACAGAAGTTAAATACATAAAGCTTTATTGCTCTCTCATGTTACTAAAAATAAAGAGTATCTTTATTAAAACTTGTGTGAGAAAAGGCCCAGAACTAAAATTTAACTGCTAATAAGATCTGCTGTACTCTGCATTTGCCTTTGAGATTTTTAGAATCATATTCTAAAGCAAATGTGACCAGAATACTAAATATTAAAGTTTTCCCTGAATCTATATATCTCATATACTAAATAAGACAGTACATTGGTAGCTGTCACCTTTGGGCTTTTGACCTGCAGCCAGCACACTGAGAAAACATTAACAATTTTCTCTTTTGCACAGTATATTTGGGGTTTTTTATATTTTGGTCCCAAATTCATCTAAGTGAACCATTAAGTGGAACAGACAGAGCAATGGAGCTGATGAACAGTGAACTAAAACATGCCTAAGGCAACAAACAGGTTTTTAATTGCTTAACTTTTATTTCTCTATTGTCTAGCTCTCTAGATGATTGTGTGACAAGAGTTTTCACGATGCTCTTTATTTTGAATCAGATATTTGTTGTAATCCCATCGATGCATTGAGCCATGATCTCACAAGCAGCAGCTTTGATCATCTTGCCCTATGCTCCCCTCCTGCCTAAATTTTGATCCAATTTTTCATCATGGGACTGGCATTTATTAGATGTCTCCCTCCACCAAGAATTCTAGATACTGCCATCAGTTTGTTGTGAATTTCTCTCACAAAAGCACTTCCTACAAACTATGAGCAACTGAACAGACAGTAAAAAAATTAGAAGTTTAGAAGGCTAATGACACATCTTAATCTTAGAACAGATATAAAAAACTTCTGGTGAGGAATAAGAGAGAGTGAAGAAATTTAGCTCATGCACTGAAGGAAGTGCGGGTGACCTCCAGTGACTTGTTCTGGCCCTACAGGTTAACATTGCTGTCCTCTGGTAGAGTTTGTATCAATACAGCAAAGATGGTGGAGCAAATGCCACTACTTCTTCCCTTGTCTGAATCTGCCGTGGAGATCAGCTGCCACCACCTGCTTTGGAAAATACAGCAGATGTAAGGCAACTGACAGTTAATTGTTCACATAGGACCTTCACCAAAGGCTGTGCAGAGTTCATAGCTGTACAAAAGAGAACTCTCTTATTTTTTCTGTCTTCCCATTCTGCCTCTTTTATTCACCATGGAGTGCATGACCAAAGGGCAATAGATACTTCAGTTGTTTTACAGGAATCACATTTTAAGACTCTTTTTTTTTTTGGTATGTGTTTTGTGTTTTCTCCTTTTGTAACTTCAACTCTTTCCTTTTCTTGTCTTAACTGATTATCTCAAAAAATGCTCACATGTTGGAATGAATAACACTTCAGATAGACCTGTTGCTTTCCTCTCCTGTGCTTTGTGTAATGAATTTGTGTTTATAAATACAAGGAGAGCAGGGGAAGGTATTTTTTGTTAAGTGTTCATGTGGTAAAAGCATCCAGTTTTAATGCGAATTCTTGTCATAACATGGGAAGCATTTGAAAATAGTAGATGTATCAAAATGCTAAGTAACTGAAGACTGGGAAGGTTATATAGTCTCAATTTGTCAGAGGAGTAAAGTCCCTTTAGCTAACTCTGTATCTTACATGTTGCTGGAAGGAACTGTAACTAAACATTTACAACACTAGCTCTGCTAGTACATACTCTTTGTACAGGGCTACGAGACAATAATTTCTTGTCAGGCTGCTTCCTCTTTCTCAGCATTTACTAGCCTATCAACATTTTGCCTGGTGAAAAATGGCATTTGTGGATCAGAACCCACTAAGGGTTTGGATGCATCAAGCTAACACATAAAATTAATGTGCCGCTATCCTATGCCAAGATTATTTTTAGGTCTGCTGCCCATTTCACTACAGATACCTTAAGTTTTACACATCCCTCTGTAACCTTTTTCGAAGCTCATATGTTCAAAATTCAGTAGTCCTCTCTCAGAAACTTTCCTTGATTAAATAAATTAGCTCAGTGATCAAGCTCCTGCCTCGTGTTAAAACTCAGGTTGCCAGCAATTATTCCTCCTGACAAAGAAAAGTTTATTTATCAATGTCTGCTTGTTACACCGTTCAAATAAATCTCTTTCTAAGTGAAGTGTCTGATTTACTGCCCAAGACTATCTGAAAAACATGACCATTCAACTCAATCTCAAATTTACACCTCAGTTCAAAATACACTCAAGTGGGTGATGTTGCCTCTAGCCCTGACTGATAATGAACTGATCTGTGATTTGACATTAAACTCAATTATTGGAAAAGGAAAAAAAAAATGGCACTTTTCACATCCATTAGAAAAATTGTCACTGTATTTTATCTTCTATTATATCAAAGAGACTTCAGGATTGCTTTTCTCAGGTTTTATTGTTAAAACATTTTAATTAAAAAAAGTCTGCAATTTATTTTCTGAATTGTTGATGGGAACCAGGCGCAAAAGCTCAGATTTGCATATGAAAGCAACAACTCTATGATATCTAGCTGTCAGCATTTTTTCAAAAGGGATGTAAACCTGCCAAAGACTCTTTAATGTTGTAGCACATGCTAGGTTCTTACTTCAGACTAAAACGTATAAAAAGAAAACATAGCTTATTCTGTCCTAGTTGCCTTCCAAGAACTGAAAATAAACTTGTTCACTTTAGCTTTTTTTTACTTGAATGTAGTGATACTTCAAGTGCTCAAGCTAAGCAGTATAAATGCAAATTATATGTTTCACCATATTTAAAGGTTTTTTGCTTTCTTTGTGCACAAAAGTACATGTGATTATAACGAATTTTTATGTCTCATCCCCCTAGGTACATGCCTCATCTGTGTGGGCACATTTGGCCATATTCATTCAGGCATGCATAACTTGGTGCGGTATGTGTGTTAATGAACAGTAGGACAGAGTCTCATTGACACGAGTGACTTTCCTGCTCATCAACATTGACTAACATGGAAGTATGGCAACTCATGTTGGGTCAGTATCCATTCATCAGCGCTTATCTGCACTGAATGTGTACAAAGATTGTTGCTGTTGGAGTATACATAGATCACCTTCCCTTTTCTTCTTTTTTTTTGCATAAAATTTAAAATCTGCATTCTGTTCATTATATCCTAGGCAGCTGAATGTTACCAAAGGTTTTGGTTTTTTTTCCCTAATGTAGCCTTTTGCTAGTACCAGCATATATCCATGAGGACAGCTGTCTTGTGCTCAAGTTTCTTTTCCAAAATCATAATTGCACATACGTGTGCAACTTTTTTTTCTAGAGCTAATGGCTGCAGATATGCAGTTAATTCCCCCTCCTTCTTCCAGTAAGTTTTTGCCCTGTCCCTCTAATTGCTTCTGATGTTTGCCAAATGTTGCACGCCACTAACCACTCTCTGACCCTGCTCTACCCAAGCACCAAATCAGAGGAGGTGAGCAAGACATTTCCCTCTTTCTTCTACCTGAAGGAAGAAACATGAAATAGACTCTTCCTTACTGAAGTGCTGAACATACGGATAATAATACCTAAATGAGTAAGTGAATAAAAAACATAATTCAAGCATTAAGTGCTGTCAGTTTTGACTGTTTTGAAAGTGTTTGTTTAACAGTCATTCTCATTAGAATGTGTTATCTCTCTAAGCAATAACAACTTTAACTTTTCTGAAACTGTCTAGGGAGCAAAAGGCTCTAGGACACTGAAAATCATATCAGCCAGCAGAATAACTTTCATTTAATTATTTTGAGGTCAGAACTTTCACTTACCTTCCCACTATACTAATTTCTTTTGTTTTTTTCCTTGGACATTTTTCAAGGTCAGCAATGTGTTGACTATTTTAAGTTAACTGGTAACAGGTGTACTCTATTGAGTACATCTTACTTCCCCTCCTGAAATCTAAAAACTCAAAACAGCTTTAACACTTCTAAATATAATACCTATTTTACAGCTCCTAATTTGCTCAGTTTCACAACAGGGTAGTTTTTTTCATTAATTCTTTGCCTCAAGCCATTCTTCAACTATAATTCTGTTTTACTTAACAGTGTTTAAAAGAGTCCCTCAGCATTGGCACACACTTTGCACAAACTGAGTCTCAGCTATTTCAAGTACAGATTCCTTTTTAACGTTGATTATGGTTTTTCCACTGATAATTGTTTATTTTTGTTCTCTAAAATTCACTAACTCTGAATCTCAACCTGTTCAACTTTCACCATGGATAATTCACTCCTCTACATAAGAAAATGTTTCATGGGAAGGATGCAAACAGGAAGAGCATAAATTAATTGTGACATGGGATACTCCAGAGCAAGAAGATAGATCTATCAGGTCTCAAGGAATCTGAGGAAAGAAGATATATAAGGAATATTAAAAATTACATTTATCATAATGTAGAAACCCCTGATGTTTAAGTACTACACTGACATTCACCACTGAGGTCTTGAGTCAGAGGAGTGAGAGTAGTGTGTGTGACTTCTGGCATAGTCACAGTAAACAAGACCACAAAGTCCGTCCTCTCACATCAAAAGAGAAGCTTCTATTGATTGCAGAGAGAGATTAATCAAAACTTATGAGAAAAAATGTAAATTTCTAATGGTAAAAATAATCTTGAAGTATTATGGCAGAAGTCACTTTGTTGTCTCAGGCATTGGTGTGAATACAAGGAATTCATTGCTCAAATATCAAATTGTTGGATATCTCTCAATAGTTTTGCAATACTAATCTGGCCTTTTGTGTGCATAATAAAAAAAAAAAAATTTGACTTGAGCTGTCTCCTGTGACAGCAGACAAAGTTTTTCTACCTTTTTTACAAGCACTCTAATTAACTTGCAATGCTAAACTTAGCTCGGCACCCTCATCCTTCTCCAAAAATTAGGCCCAGCCACTTATCGAGTGACTCTCCTTAAACTGGATCTGCTGTAAAAACATTTATGTCCTTCAGTCTGGCTTATTTTTATCTGCACACCTGAAATATCTCTGCATGACTTCCTACTAGGACTTCCAGCTAAGCTTCACAACTCACTGGGTTATGCTTTGTACTTCTTCTAAGCTGATACAGTTAAGTAAAAAGCAAAGCCATGAATCAAATTAATCAGGTCCCCTACCTATTGTAAGTTATCCTCTGTGAATAAAGAGAGGTTAAAATTCAGATGCGTATAGAAAAAAAAAACACACTTCACTTTATATATCTGTTTACATTTCTCTTATCTACATAACAAAAAGTCTCAGCGGGTTCTGCTTTTTACTCATATTTACGGTAACAAACTTGTAATCATACAAAAGTGTTCTGAATTATGATGTCAGATGAAGAATAGCCACCTCTTATAAGCTATTTGCACAAGCTTTTCCTCTGATATTAGCTACTGCTGTGGAGCAGGAAAAAAAAAGCATGACTAACGAGCAACCCAGAAAAAAATGCAGTTGAGTTTCTCAGTTCTTGGCCTGGCATATTCTTGCAGAAAAGAACAGTAGCACTGTCTCATTCTTTTGGACAAAAAGTGACATTGGAAGTGAAAACCAGTGACCAGTGACAACACACTGACTTCCAAACCATTCTATGATTCCAAACCATTCTATGATTCATGAGTCACTCAATCGGTGTTTAAGGAAATGATATTTAGCCTGTAAGACTGGCCTGTTTTGCAATGTTACTCAGTCTATCAGCTACCACATTGCTTGACCATGGCTAAGAAAGGCTCATATGCTACTATTAGTGATATAATCTGGTTCATAAAAACACCAAGGTTTCTTGCTTCATATGAATGTTTATTGTTTTCCAAAGATGCCTGCAAAAATCCTAGCCCTTAGCTGGTTCAGTATTAAAATCCAGTGAAATTTAAACTCACCTTTTTTTTTCTGTTTTGCCCTGTTACTAGCAGACGAGGAATACACAACGACATATCTCAAAGATCAGTACACTGTGGCCTCAGTGCCTTGAAGCATTGGTCTACAAAGTACTAATTGTTTCTTTATTATAAGTCCTTTTACACCTAAATAACACTGATTAGATGAATTATTGTACTGAACTAGAGGTCTACTACTGCACAACATATACTTGTCCTTAATAAGCTCTGATTAATTGTAATAAACAGCTGCAGAGAGTAAGGTGGAAAAAACACTGCCATATCTGTATCTGCCATGTACTGATCCAAACTGAACAACAACAGGTGTCTTTCAATAAACAATGTCACATACTAAAATTATTATTCTTGCTATCATGGGAATGTAAATGCTCACCATAAAATAATTTCCTTAATAACAGATAAAATAGTAAGCAACAACTGAAGTTGGCTCCTCAGAGCATGATGTAGCTGCAGCTGACCTGAGTGGAAGGAACCACTCGATTTTAGGGAATCTGGACCTAGCTCTGAGAGAATTCAGCTCTTGATTCTCCACTGCAATGGGCTGCAGTAGCTGAAAATAAAATGGTTACTCAGAAATATTCAGAAATCCAAGGGTGAAGTGAAAAAGAGAAAAAGACTGGGTGATGAAAGCAATGTCATGGCTCATCTTATTAGTTCACCAAGGAAATTAAGAATGGGTTAAGAGAGAAACTTACAGATACCTGAAGTGGAGAATGACTGCCTTCAACACTTCCCCAGGTGGGATTGCATTTAGGTATATAGTGGTAGCTAATCTGGAATCTCTTCTGTACCCTGCACTTTTAATCATACACAGGAATGAAGCAAAGGTACAAAATATTGACATTTTAAAACCAGATAGAAAACTGAATTTGGGGAAAGAAATACTCACTGCATAAAAAAAAATGGGGGAAAAAAAGAGACCTTTTTCCCAGTAAAATACGTTTTACTAAGCATATATTTGATCTTTATGGAACAACAACATTTATCTCTTTTGGGAGATTTTTGGGGGGCAATAGAATGGTCAATTTTAAGGCATCTCCTTACTTCCCTTACCGTACTTGCAGCAGCAATTCACAAGCCAGGAATAGCTTATATACCATCACATTATTTTTAAAGGGTAGCCTGTGGTACTTGTTAAAAGGAGGGGAATGCCGTATGGATGACTAATACCAAGGTCAAGTAGTCATGCAACCATGTTTGATAGGCATGAAAGAATCTTAATACATTTGACAGTGTTATAGTTCAGCATTGACTACCTTTATTATTCAGGTTACTATGCAATTCTTTGTTTTCAGAGTCCATATTCTTGATTATTAAAATGTATGCTGTAATCAAAGTCTATGGTAGATTACAGGAGATCCAAAGGAGAATTTAAGATCAAGTAACTGCAACACATTCCTCATGGATGTTGTAGAAGTTTTAGAAAGGGAATGGCACATTAGTCCAGGATGCTGTCAGTACAAGATTGTTCCCTACAATATATTTTCCAATGCTTTGTGTACTAGAATTGTAAATATTCCTAGAGAAGGAGCTTTTTTCCACCATTTCCTAAGGGAGATTATTTCATGACTGAATAGTGCTTACTGTCAAGTTTGCATTTTTCTTCCTGTTAAATTATCAAAATGTGTATTTCACATCTTTGTTTATCTGTTTAGCAGACCATAATAACAACAGTATTTCAATATGCATTTTAAGTAGCAATATCAGAAATGTTGTGTATTCATTTTCTGAACTTAAAAGCAGTATGTGCTTCAGTGCTGTCTTACAGCATAGAAGTATCTCTGCTTTTCCTCTATTTGTACTCAAAAAATACTCAGTAAAAGTAAGGAATCATTTGAACATGTTTTGACCTAATCTAGAGATTTGCCATCTCCAACATTTCATATCCCCTCTCAAGAGTAAACCAAGTTATTGCAGGATTTCTGCCTTAGTTTGTGGTGAAGTTATCTGATTTTTAAGAAATAGAGGGAGTGAACGTTATGTCAGTTTCAATAAATCCAAAATGCAGCATTTTGTGGAATTAATATTCATAGTACTATTTTTCAGACATTAATTATTTTTATGGTTAGCTTCAAATGCCTAGCATTGCAATTTATACTGATATGGGTGACAATAAAAATACAAGATGAGGAGGGAACATGAAACATAATCTCTCAAGTTTGGAGTGGTTTTTTTTTTGTTGTTTTTGGGGGGCTTTTTTGAAGTTAATGGCTGTTACCTCTCATATTTTCAAGCAGATTATCTGTATTTCTTAGAGGATCCTTACCAGGGAGGAGTTCTGATGACAGCATAGGAAGTAGGAGATTTAATTTTGTTCCATGTGACTCTTCATTTTCCCTTTGAAAGAATATAAAGCAGAATACAAAGCACAATGTCTTCTAATTGTAACTCCACTTCTCTTCAGCAGGAGGACATAGAATTGTTAATATCTGCTGTGTAAATAAGAGGAATTTCCATGTGTTTTAAATTATTTTTTACAGGTCTTTTTTTCAGCTGTCATGCTGTCTGTATAATTATGACTCTTTCTCTTGTAACAGCTGAAAGTCCATAGTTAAGCCCATGAACTTTTGACAATGTGGAGACATTTGAGAAATTTGCCACTTAAATGTTACCCTTAAACTAATAAGTCACAGCTTTCCCATTCACCTACAGTATTTGTGAACATACATGCTGATCAGGACTATGTAGGACATTCAGAGTAGAAACTCAAACTCTTGTGTTTTCCCCACCTCATCCCCACTTTGGCACAAAAGCAGGCACTGAATATTCTGAGAAAAGTAAAAAAAAAAACACATATATGAGAAAATTTGGCTGTGGGTTCTTTCCAGTTAACTGAGGGAAGGATACGCATAATCTATTTTTTACAGCTTTCTAATATTTATCATAGGAAATAATAACTACATTCTCACCAATAAACTTGATTTAACAGAGAAAAGTATGTTCAAACAGTGCAAGTTTCTGTCACTGGGGATATTGGCCAACATGGACAGCAACAAGGATCTTTCATATCTGTCAGTTCTAAGCTGAAAATTCTCCAGAGCAAACTCTCTCTGGAGGTTCAGAGACTGAAGCATCTTGCATGAGTGAGCTGGTGCACAAAAAACTGCTGGGCTCATACTGCAAAGAAGAAATCCAGGCAAAAAGAAAATTTAAAAAAAAAAACGCATAAAGTAATCCAGTAGTAAGAATGCTTTAAAGCCATAGTTCTCTCTGTGCCAGTGGAATGCTATACTGAGTTTCTTACTTAGTTTCACAGTTTATAGCACATTTATTATCAAATATACAAAATCAATACACAACAAAAAATTATCAATACACAAAAACACATTACCAAGAACTGCTATATGAAACAAGAACACTGACTTGTTCCTCTGTAGGAAAACTTTCCTTTTTTATGCAACCCACAGATGTATACATATATCTGTCTTGTTCTGTAAAGATTGTTTGGTAGTCTGCCCTTCTGTTGCACAATCAGTAAGTGAGGTATATACAGCAGCTGAAAATGTATGCATACAGTGACATACTTTTACTATAAAGCAGCAGTGCATGGGTAAAATTCACAGGTAAACATTGCAATCATTCCACATTGTCTGTTCTCCTGGGCTGCACATCAAGATGGATATCTTGCTGTGCCAAGTCACAGCACTGAGGTCTGAAGGATAAATGCAAAGGGAGAAAACACTGAGGTATTTAGAAGCCCACAACTTTCAATGAGGTAGAGCCAAAGGTCACCTACATACAGCAAGACAGCATGGAGTGTGGGTGGAAGATGAAGCAAGATTAGACTGTGTGTCCAAGTGAAGTGATAATAAGCAAGCAAGAGAGAGAAGACCAACGAATAAGACATGGAATAACAGCTTTGAGTAAGTATCAAGGCGGACAAATCAAAAGCTGTTGGTGGAATTGTTGTCATCAGAGCAAGCCTCTACTCACTTTTGAGTTTTAGCTCAGCTGGTTTATCCAGTTCTTCAAGAAACTTTTCTGGCCAGGCAACCTACTTGCCACTGGGTCCGAACCTTTGGTGGTGAACCTGAGCACAACACAGTTCTTATTTCCTTCTGCTCCATGTTAGAAAAAAATAGGTCCATGTACACCAAGGTTTACTACTTCTCCTGGGGTCAAATTGGAGTAGATTTGTACAGATGATGCTTTAGAGAACCACATGCCACATGCATATTTGGGAATTTAAAAATATTGGGGCTCTAGAGGAGCAAGTGTGAAGAATTTCCCATTTATTTGAACATTAACAACCACAACAGTTTACACAGTTACTTTGCAACCTGGTTCTAAGGTCAGCTGATACAGGACTTCAGAGGCAATTACAGTAAATGAAAGTGTATAATATCCCCATGGGGTAGTCTGAAGATATCTTTGCAAGATGCTTTTCTTTTTTGTTTCTTTTTTTCATTCCTCCTAACCCTAGAGCTGCCACATCTAGCAGCTGCTTTCTTTTTGACAATTCGTCACTCCTGAAAAATGTTTGCAAGCACTTTGGATAATTTCCAATTCATTCTTGCAGGAAATGAGGATTTGCTTCCTCACTTGGGATACCTGCTGCTAGGTTTATTCACTAATAAGCATGATAAATGTTTTAGCCTTTGATCAGTGCTAAATTAACAAGTAAGCTCCATAGAAAAGAAGTCTTTGAGGCTCAGGGGCTCAAGACGGTGCATGAGTTGGAAATATGATTGATTATGTTGCTGTGAGAAATTTCCATAAAAAAACTTTTATCATGCTGTTATGTTCCAAACAATTAAATCAAAAGTGAAAGAAATCTAGCCTCCAAAGAAGACAAGAGGAAGGAGGAAGCAGACAAAACTTCACAGGACTTTGTTGCAACCTATATAGGCTGATTCTCCCGGAATGGTTTCTTGTTTTGTATTTTAATTATTTGTTGTCTGCCTTAATTACTTGAAGGATTATTTGCCACACTGGTCATTTTTATTGGAGGCCTACACATCTTCTTTCTTTTCTTATTGTACTGTGTCTGGCTAGAATGGAGTTAATTTTCTCATAGTATCCCATATGGTGCTGTGTTTTAGATTTGTAATTAAAACAGAGTTGATAACTCACCAATGTTCTACCTAATGCTGAACCCTTCTTGCACAGCATCAAGACATCTTGTGCTTTTCACTGTGTTTCTCCTAGGATATAAGTTGGAAGTGGACAAGAGGTGGACAAGAGAAATATGGTCATTAACTTACCTGCTCAAATTTCATACTATTGCATCTGCAGTATCATGATATGGGAAAGCTTTAGCATATCTAGCTTTGATACTGATATGAATCTAGTGATCACAGAAGGAGATTTGAAGTTAATTGAAGAAAATGTTCTGAAAAGTAAACAAAGAAAGGCAACCTCAGGCTATTTTCAGAAAGTATCACTCACTGCTCTACAGGATGTGGCAATGCCCTCAGAGGACACTGAATTAATCTTCCTGGAAGACAACACCCTTCCCATCAAAGATATATACAGAAATACTCTCGTGAAATGATAACCCTCAGCTTCCTATATCACAGCAGCATCTCTGGTTTTCTTTTTGTTATGTATATACAATGCCCCAGTAACCTTCCCATCATAAAATTATAGAATCATAGAATGGTAAGGGTTGGAACGGACCTTTAAAGGTCATCTAGTCCAACCCCGCTGTGAGAAGCAGGGACATCCCTGACTAGATCGTGTTGCTCAGAGCCGCATTCAACCTGGCCTTGAACGTTTCCAGGGATAGGGCATCCACCACCTTCCTGGGCAACCTGTTCCAGTGGTCTACCACCCTCAGTACAAGTATTCTTAATTTCTCTTTTTTTTTCAAACAAACGCCAGCAGCTAACATCCCTATCTTCACTGGTGCCATTCAGTAAGCTAACACTGCAAGGTTAGAACCACAGCCTGGGTCTACAGCCTTATGAGTGGGTACTTGCAATATTTTTATACCATCTTACCACACTGGACTGGCATTAAAAAGGACCTGCCCTAAAACCATACTTCATTACAAATGTCCCTTCCCTTGAGGCTGGCTGTCAGAGGTTACCATGGGAGGTGTCTTGTAGAAGGCAGACCTGTGCACCTCTTTGCTCATAGTTTCTTCTCAGAATAGAAGACCATCTTGGGAATGAAGACATTTATTGCTTTATTGCAGTCTTTGTAAACACTTGTATTTGATTTTTCCCTTGTTAAAAAAAAAAAACAACCTTTTTTTTTTTTTACTTTGGCAGCAAGCTTAAGAGATTTTTAGTGTCAGTGTTTAGGTTCAGGCCGGTATGAATCTGTTTTGTCCATCTTTTTGCTTTTCCATCCTGTAAACAACACAATATTGCCTTGAAAACTCTTTTTTTTTTTTTTTATCTCCCTGCGGTATCTTTCTTAAGAGAAAGCAAATATGCTTTTGTACAGAATCTCACTTTGTACCCTGTTCTTTATACAGCAGTCTTTGGAATATGGAGCATTTCACCATCTGTACTAAGTCATGGTTGTATGTTACCTCTGGTAAAGTGAAATACATTATCAATGGATGTGTGTGAAAAGCACTGGGATAAGTCTGCGGAATGATTCCTGTTTTCTTCACAGTCTCATTGGCATTTTGTACAAGAGGTAGCATTATTTTGCACCAACATCATTTATTAAAATATAGGAGAGATAGGAGGAGAAAAATCCTAAGGCACTATCCTTATTTTCACCCTACAAAAATCTGTGTCATATCAGTACCCTTCTAGAAAAAAAAAAAAGAGAACTGACTGGATATGGAGGGGGGAGCCAATTTTGAAAACATCAGACTTACCTATGCTTATTTCCTAAAACACTACCATATGTGGAGAGATGCACCATAGGTCAGATATTCAGCAGGTTAGGTCAATATAATTTCACTGACATGAAGGCGAAAATACACGATCAAGATGCAGGAAGATCTGACCATGTTTCTCCAATGAGACAGAAAAGTATCAGGCGTGCAAAAGTTATACAACAGAGTTGTATAACTGTAAGTGAGAGCTTAATACCTCTCACATTTTTGTGTCTTCAGAAACTCATTATTATACCTCAGAAAAATGCAGCTTCAGCTTTTCTTCCTTCTGTAACAATTTACAAAATAAAGTAGACACACATCAGAAAATTTCTTGTCAGTGCAGCAAGCTGTATACATTGCAAAGCTGCAATCTCTAGTCAATCATCTGTTTGTAGGCCTCCTTTTCCCTGCATACTAAAAAGCCCGTTTCTCTTGCATTTGCCACACACTTGCCTCTCGAGTCATTTTGGTCATACGTATCTTTTCTTTAATTTTGTCAAAGCATTGAGATTGCATATGTGCAGTTGGATACTGTATTTGACACTCATGAAAATACTCTTCAGCTTCTTTTCATTTCCTAGGATTACACGAATGAAGCTCATTAGCTTGTTGCTGGCAGTCTTTTAAGTTAGCTTCATAAAACTTCAAAAAAAAAAAACCCTCTGGAAGCTGTTAAAATAACAACAGTATCAGATCTGACAGGACCTTTTAAATATAACAAGTTGTGTTGTTTTGTATGCAGGAAAGTTATACAGCATTCAGAATCCAAAATATTTAAAAACAAACTAAAAAGGATGAAAGTTTTGTTTTGTTTTCAGTGGAGAGCAGAGATTCTTGGAAGAAGGCACCTAGGCTAAGTGATAACTCTAATTTATGACTGCTTTAACAGGGACTTCATAGCAGTGCTATTTTTTCACCTAATTTGTCCCTTTTAAAATTTATTTTCATGGACTTGTTTTCCTTGGGATGATAAGGAAGAAGCCATCTTGGACTTATCTAAGAAAAATAGTTCCACAACACCAGTTGATGTAATTTTCAACTGCACAAAGAGAATGTATTTCAGTGACAAGTTGTCAGAAATGGAGCAAGCAACCCAATTTCTTCTTTGTTTGGGAGCATCTTCTGCTGGTCAGTGCTTTCAGCAGAATCCAGAGTCCTTTCAAGTCAATTGTCAAAAACCCACAGACTTCAGGGTGCTCAGGATTTCTCAACGACAAATTATCACACAATAATATATTATAGTATTTCATACTGAAATAACTAAGTGTTCTTTGGAGCATATAACAATATTTAGCTATTAAATCTAATGAATTATCTATAGAATAGATCCTTTTTCCTCCATTGTCCAAATAAATCTTTTATTCTTTAACATTGAAAGAGTTTCAACATAAAGGTCTTAAGTGTCCTCTTTATAAGGTGTGACAACTATGTGTTCAGCTCCTTTTAAACAAAATTACACCCAGATTTTGTAGGAACAGAATAAATGGTCTAGTCACTGAACCTGGGTATATAAAGAATAAGGAGGCATGGCCGCTACTTCTTCTGCATTTTTTTTTTGAGGAAGGGCTAGCTGAGACTTGTAACTCAAGCCAAGGATATCAGGTTGCACCTCCCAGCTCGGAGTGGTGGTATCACAAGGCTGATGCCATCCAAGAGATGGGCTCATTTTAACATAAACTTCCCTTCATCTGCTTTTATTGGCTAGTTCAGGCATACGCCAGTGTAGCTTGGTTTTACTGAGTTGATTGTTTCATGTGAATCCTGCTCTTGCCAAGTATTTAGAGATTATATATAGAAAAAAAATAATGTGTGGAAATTTACATTCTGCTATGCTTATCCTGTTAATATTTCAGGAATCTGGGGATCTAAACTTATCTTATGCACCAGAGCAACCCTCAGAGGTGAGAGGCAGCCTCTTATGCCTCACAGTTCCAGCTGAAAAGGTAACGCTCTGAGAAATGTACCAACTAAATTGCATTGCATCTCTGTCAAACATGCAAAACAGAATTTTTCAGAGGCTAAAAGTTAGGCAAAATTTTGGTAGGATTTTTCATGGAAACAGCATGAAGCAAAGGACATCCATTGCTCAAATCCAGGATCTCCAAAGTAATTAATTTTTTCTAATAATTTTATTACTATTATTATTATTATTATTTTTACAATAGCCTAGTCAAATTAGCTATCCCAGTCTCAGAATGCACAGGGCAATGTTTGGCTCTGAATGATTGATGATGATTAGGGCTCTGAACACACAAAGGTAAGTTATTGTATGTGGAAAATTGCAGGATAGCTTCTCCATGGACAGCAACACTAGCTCTAGTGGATATATGACAATACTTGGATGAATCTTCACCTTCATGTCAGGTGTAACTTTTATTTTCTCTTGGTACATTAGCAGCACTTAGATTTGAAGAGAGCTGTGCTGTCCAAACAGTTAGGCTCTATTACATAAATGAATAAAGTAAGGTAGTAAGAACAAGTGACAGTGTGTGTCAAATCACTGCCATTAATTTTTTTTTTTTTGCTGTCAGAAAACTAGTAGAGTTGAGATATATCTGGGTACATTTAGAAAGAAATGTGAGTGTTCAGGTTTGAAAAGGTCTCACAAGAGCATTCTTGAAGAAGAAAGAAAGAAAAGAGCATCCATCAATGTTGAATTAATTTGATAAAACAACATTAATAGATTTTATAAGCCAAAAAGTTCTCTGAAAAACAATCATGAGCACTTGGAAGTGTCAAAGTGACATTTGTATTGCTTCTTGCTGCTTTCACCTTGAGATCCATATGTTTCTGACAACAGCAGTAGAATCTGTCACACACAAAGAAAGTTTACAATGTACAGCTTGAAAGGACAATGTTAACAACTTATACATGCTAATGCCTATTGATTCTCTTTCATACGGTAATATGTGTTGTAAAGCATAGCTATTTTATACTACACAGTTATAAGCATTATTTGGAACTATTTAGAGTGGATTTACTTTGCTGAATACCAAGTATTGAAAAACATTGAAGAGAAAATGGACCATGTACAGCATCACTTATTTTTAGCCACAGCTGACAAATTCTTGAAGTGGGGACTGGAGGTTTTTTCAGTAAATGGATTTTTTAAATGTATTTACCACATTCCCTTCTTGTTCTAAGTCATAGGTCCAGTATTAATCACTGTCTGCATGAGTGTGTTACACCAGTTTGTCGGAGATGTGCTAACGTGCACGTGTGAAAGGAACACAGTTTTCCATTGCAGATGTGTTAATTATGATGATTAATTCTGCCTGATCTGGATTTATGAAGTGACAGTGAATATGATCTTAAGATTTACGTACTGTCCATGTATTATCTCTTGTGAACAGTTTTACGATGAGATAATTAGCCAATAACTCAGCACTCTGATAGCCCAAGGAGATTAACTTTCAGTGTAATAAGGGACATTAAAAACCACAGGAAAAAAGATGCAGTCTTTTATTTAAAAGTCTGTGGAATATGGGAGTGTTTGTATAAATGTGTGATTATTTTTCCCATGAGCATGGAGTGTAGTAACGCGTTTGGGTTTTTTTTTCCCATGCAAATGTCCAACAATGGAAAACCGAGACACTGGGTAAACATCAAGTTACAGATGATCAGATGAGTTCTATACTCGTCTGACTACTATTCGGATGACTTCTTCAATCAGGAATGGTAGTCAGATTTGCTTCTTTGTAAAGAAACTACAGGACTGACAGCACACAATAAATTATGTCTAACAACATGCTGAAATATTGGCAAGAGACAGCTTGTACAGTGACAAATACAGCTGACAAAGAGCATATATATCTGTTTGGTAGGATTTATGAGAAAAGAATACAAATAAGGAGATGGGACTTTATTTTACAACAGACATTCAAAAGTCTTATATATTTCTTACTAATAGCAAAAATGGAAGGAATATTAAAAAACCGGACTCACAAATAACTTTTTGTCATTTTAAACACAACTAGATTATGAAAAGAAAGTGCAGATTAACATTTTGATTACCAGCTTTTATTTCAATAACAGATAAACTAATAAGAGAGTGATTTTAAAGCATACTGATTAAAAGATCAGCCTGGTGCGGCTGTTTTTAACACATATTCAGGTGTAAATCAGTTTTGAATCCTGCCTCCACAGCTTGAAGTAAAAGAGTAACAAAAGTTCATACATTATTCTTTAATTTAAAATTAAGTATTAAACCATTATTTCACAAAAAAAAAGTTTTATTAAAATAAATCACTCTACAAGAAAGACCATCAGATTCAAACAGTTTCATAATTAACACTCACTTCTCTGAGTGAAATAATCAAAGTGCTTATATAAAAATTACCATGGCTGAATTCTACCAATATTATTAAGACTTACTTCATATCATATGTGTTAAAAACTTAAATGGTTTAGGTAAACATAAACTTCTTCATAAGTTTATTCTTTTTTTTGTCAAAGTAGATGTGTTAGATAATATTCCATTTTATACTGTACAGTATAAAAATTGTCACTGAAACTAGTAGACATGTTGATGTGTTACTTTTCTGAACATCTAAAGTATATTGAAAAAGGTAGAAATAGAAAGGAGCACAAAAATATAAAAAACCCAAGAAGCTTCCACAGATATATAAACATAGGTGTTTATGTTACTTTGAAAGAAACGGGTGAAAAAATAACTACGCTTTAATTAATGTTTTATTAAACTGTAATGCATACCTAAAAGGCTTCAGTGAGGAGAAATGTTCTGATAGATAAATAAAAAATGGTTGGGGATTACAATGAAAAAATAAGAGTTTTCGTAGCACGATCAGAACACTTGAAACATGCAGAAGTGATAAAAAGCACTACCTTTGTCAGTTTAAGATGAAGGTTCCCTTATGGACCAGTTGCTGACTATATCTTCAAGAATTTTTGCACTTATTGTTGGAAAGCGCATTCTGAACATGAAATAGCCCACTGCTCTCTCCCAGCATGATATTTCCTCTGGTATTATAACTCCTAAGCAAAAGTTCAGCTAGCGAGGGACAGTGATCCAGTATATCCCCTGCAAAAGAATAATCTCTTCAACTTCAGCATATGGTTTGGGGCTAGCATGGATGGACTTCCTGTGAAAGCTACTGCCCAGCAAGGCTGTATGTGGGAAGGCATAGTAAAATAATTTAATGCTCATTTGACATCAGCATTTAATTTTAGACTGAAAATCTGATGTACTTGTTGTAAATTTCAAAAGAAAGTTAAAAACAATGTAAACCCTACTGGTTGCTTTTAAATGTCACGCAACTCACAGAAAAGTATTATTTGGATATTTCATAAATGCAAATTATAGAATCATAGAATCATAGAATGGTTAGAGTTGGAAGGGACCTTCAAAGGTTGTCTAGTCCAACCCCCCTGCAAGGAGAAGGACATCCCTGACTAGATCAGGTTGCTCAGAGCCTCATCCAGCCTGGCCTTGAATGTTTCCAGGGATGGGGCATCCACCACCTCTCTGGGCAACCTGTTCCGGTGTTCTACAAATTTCATTGTAAAAAAAAATTATTCTAATATCTAATCTAAATCTACCTTCCTCTAATTTAAACCCATTACCCCTTGTCCTATCAACAGGCCCTATTGAACAGCCTCTCCCCATCTTTCCTGTAGACCCCCTTGAGGTATTGGAAGACCGCTATCAGGTCTCCCCGGAGCCTCCTCTTCTCCAGGCTGAACAGCCCCAACTCTCTCAGCCTGTCCTCATAGGAGAGGTGCTCCAGTCCTCTGATCATCTTCGTGGCCCTCCTCTGGACCCTCTCCAACTGGTCCATGTCCTTCTTATGTTGGGGGCTCCAGAA
>WHYT01014386.1:162048-176494 GCA_009806455.1 Tetrax tetrax
AAAAAAAAAAACCCAAACAAAAAAAACCAACCAAAAAAAAAAAAAAAGTAGTAATTAGGTTTGTTCCTGTTGAGCCTTCTTAGGAATAGCACCTTAAAACATGAGCAGTAAATTTAGATTAGAAAAAAAATTCAAACTGAAGGAGGCAGGAGACAGCATGGTCAAAAATCCCATATGCCTTTACCACAGTGTTTGCCACAATATGTAACTTGAAAGGGTTTTTGATATATATACTGTCTCCAAGTCAGACTTCTCTTGATAGGCCCTTATTTCCTCCTCAGTGTATAGACTCTGCATTTTGGAAGTATTCTGATAAATGTGTCAAGAAAGATCATAGCACAGTCTTGAAAATAACATTTTAATTTATAACAGTGAGGCACACTGGACCAATGCCTTTAAAGCATGGCCCTTTCTTGTTTCGAAGCTGTATTAGTAAATCTCACTTAAAGCTCAATAGCAGCAATAATGGGTATGTTTTCAAATTACTTCTTTAACTTTGTAGATGGAGCTCAGAATTTGCTTCTACTTACTGAGCTTGTAGTTGTTAATTCAAGATCCTCATTTTATATACCTTGTGTGTACTGTTTCATTAAGGGAGATAATAAATACCCTCAACAGCTTTGGTTGCGTGGAACTTGACTCTGCAAGGCATCAAACAGGAGCTGGTTATATGTAGTGAAAACGCGTCCTGAATGTAAATGCTGTAAATCATTGCAGTATAGTGTAAAATCTTCACAAATTCTTGTGTGGTATCTACACAATCACTGGACATCAGCTGAATTCTGAATTGGTATTTCAGTTTAAAGTGGTAGCATAATTTAAAAAAAAATCTTCCTTCCTACTTCTGAAGGTATAAACTGTGTCACGTGATAATCTGAACATGAAAGTTTGAGATGAGAATAGATCGGATTTTTTTTTTCTTTAGTTTCTATGATAATTTTTTTTAAGGGTCCAGAAAAGCACTAGAAACGTGCGTGCTTTTCTGGCCACGATCTGAGTCTAATCCTGGACTTCTATATAGCTTTTTATCTGTGCTTTATTAGGGCATAAGCATTTGTTAACAATTCACACCATCCTACTTCTAGAAGAAAAAGGACAGATTAAAGCTTCTTCTGCACATCAGACAGTTCAGATTGTAAAATATGCTGTAAAATGATAGAATGCAGCAATCATGCTACCTGATGAGCTGGTATATATTGGAAGGGAGACCATTGCAAATGTGGTCTGGAGTAGTTTGTCCTCAGTCAGTATGGGATACGGTTAGGCACTCATTCTCAACTTGGAATTTATTTTCCTTTTTGAATACAAATATATTATAAATAAAAACAGCTTTTTGTGCTGCACAGCAAGGCCAGAAGAGGTCAGATGTTGATGCAGATGCCTCCACTGCAGCAGAACAAACTGAAGGGGCACCAGGACTGCCTATCTGCCAAGCCTGCGCACTGGCCACTGTGGGAATCACTGTGGGCAGGGAAGACGAGAAAGTTGAGGGCAGCGAAGGGGAGGAGAGAAGGAGATGGAGATGGAGAATCTGGCAGATTCTGTAGATACCACACAAAAAGGAGAAAGTGGGTCTGTCAGGGAATGCAAAACAGAATACCACCTGAGTCCTTCAGTCTCCATGAGTATCTCACAGCTCCTGCAGCAACAGTTCCCACACAGGATCAGAGGGAGGGTGTAAGGTCGAGGGAGCCATGTGCTTCACAGGCAGCAGCGGTGTTGCAGAGTGCCAAACGAGTGCTTCGCAGCTGCCGGGGAAATGTGCTGCCATTTTTTAGATGTATATGTAATCTCTTTAAAAGCCTAAATCTGCTTTCAGAGACACTCAGTCTTTAAATGGTTTGAAAACAATAAAAAAAAAACAAAGGCAGCTTAGTACTGCATGTGTCATTTGGACTTGTCTTTGTTTAGGCTGCTATCTGTTCGCACAATGGCTCTTATCCTTCCCCTCTGTCTCATTGTATGGTATACTGAGAGAGGGAGCGTAGGAAAGCAGAACCTCTCCCTACATATGCATATGCATTTATAAACTCAAGATTTCTGGGAACCAAAGAAGTTGCATCCCTTTCAGCAAATATTGCAGGCTGTAATATACTCCCTACTGCTGCATATTGATGGTGGAAAAAAAAAACAACCCACCCTTTCAGGGCAATCTGTCTGTCCATGGCTGGTACATTTCAAGCAGAGTTAGGAGAGGATTCTAACAGATTTCAGATAACTCTTTTTCAAACCAGAGCTTACTGTCTTGCTCCTATTTATGGCATTCCTCTGCTCATTTGCATCAGCAATATGTCACTTGTTCTGTAGGTCCTGAATTGCTAAAGTGATTTTAAGTGCTTCTAGCCACAGTTTGTAAATAACTTCAGCTCTGTGACATTCTTTAGTCACTAGATTGTGTATCCAGTATTCATAAGCACAAAACTGAATATTGTTACCTACATCAGCCTGACATCTTTGTTTGTCTTTGATACCTTGATTTATGAACATGCTTTATGAAAGGCTGTCCAGGTAGGAAGCACCTTTACCTATTCACTGCCTGATTCCCTAATAAAATATTTATGAGACAAGAAAATCTGGAGGGAAATATGTGGATTTCTCCTCACAGAATAGCTGTAGTGAAAAAAATGAATAAATATAGTTAGTAGAATTATGCAATATCTATTTTGTCTGAGCTATTAATTTTAAAATGTTTTCATTGCTAGGAATGTCATTGTCATTGTTAGCACCAGAAGATCTTCATAGGCAATACAGCAAAGTTAAAACGTATTAATTCATGTACACTTAAAAATAGGCATTATTAACCACTACTGAATTGGGGCCCTGCTTTGCAGCTTGGAGACAAGCAGGAGGGCATGAAATGCATGCATTTATGTGACCCTATTTTAAGGACTATTTGTTTTTTGGTTTAACCCTTGCCTAGTGTCTACATTGTATGTGACTGGGTTTTGCTGGTTTTTATGTGTTTGTTTTATTGAAATTTGATTGGATCTTTTAAAATCTGCTTATTTTCAAAAGGCATAAGAGATAAGCATTTTGGAGAAAAGTCTTAGGAGTCATTGTGAGGAAAAAGAACAGGCTACTCACTAATTTTTCTGTAGGACACTATCCCAACCACAGCTTGTGCTGACTTTGATCTTCCCTAGGTATGGCGGCTTTGAATGCTGCCAGCTCTGCGTTGACACCTAACCTCACTGATGACCTTCAGCAATAAGCACTATATGTTGAACTGTGTGGTTTGAAGGTTGAGCAGGTCCAGAAGGAATACTTTACTTTCCCCAACACTTTTGCTTATGTACCCTGAAATGAAGGCAAGAAAAAAGAGAAGGCAGGGAAAGAAAACATGCATTTGTTTGATTTATTATTCTTCATAATAGTCTTCCTTCTGATCTCCTCTGGCTCAGTGGATGTAAGGTCATATTGGTTTGCACTCGTATAGCATCAGGAATCAAAGCATGTCGAAGTCCTGCAAGTGTGAGCCCATTACCTCTCACCACAGAGATCAGGTGTTGGGCGCCTTTCTGAGTCTGTCTTTCTTACTGGAATCTTCTGGCAAATCTTCTAAAAGGTTTGTTTTACTAGTAACTAGTTTCCTGAAGATGTGCCCTGTTTCTGCATAAGTCTGGAGTCATTTAAGGGTGTGGCCTGGATAATCCTCTACAATGATCTCTCTCAATGTATAGGAACTATAAGCAGATGAAACAGCTCTTGGTCCAAGCACAAATGCATTCTGTATGTTTTAGCTCAACTATGTTGAAGCTGCTTGCCTCAGCGACTCTGCAACAACGTTACGGAAATTTATTTCAGAACTGTTGTATTTTTTTCCCCCTTCAACAGTTCTCCTCCTTGTAATCTTCAAATTAGACATTTACAAGGTACTCTGTGCTCAGACTCCATTTCTTGTACATTGCAATACATATTTATGTCCTATAGATTGCAGGGTGCAGGGTAAGATCATACTTTTGTCATGTCTAGTCTTCCTAAAACAAGATGGAAATTCTGTGCACTGGTTTAAAAAAAAGCTGAAGTCATTTACATGTGCAAACATAACATATTTTCATTATAACTTTTTTTTTACATTTATTCAATATATCTAATTGTCTAACATAAAATAATCGTAGGCAGAAAAAGCTACTTATTTCTAAAGCAAAGGTGATAATGCATGGCACGTACACAATCTGTTTCTTTTGCTTACAGGTAACCGATTATTTGCTTATTTAACAAAGCTAATGTAACTAAGATGGAATATGTTGCACCCTGGGGGCTTTAATACTGTACCACAAAGAAATATCAAAGAAATTTAAATGTGTTCTCATTAAACACAATGGCCCAGATTCCAGTACTACACTGAATCATTCTGATTCAGTTCCTTTAGGATGACCTTGCCATGACTTTGGCATTACTGCCAGGGAAAATACTTCCAAGAGGAAGCTCTGCTACAGGTGGCATGCAGGGAGTTGCTATTTGTTCTTGTCTGACCACTGTAATCACTGCAGTTGAGAAGAACCTCTGAAGGATTACCTCCTTCCTGACAAGGGCGGAAGATGCACAAACATGTTTGGAAGCAAAGGCAAAGATCTAGTAAATCACTGAATATACACCTGCACTTTAATGGAAGAGGTGCATGAAACATATTGGCCCTCAGCCCATCTGTACAGCTCATTGCTCCTGCACCGCATCTCTGTCCCGAGCAAGTTGCACTGCCATGTGCTTCTCTGCCCGTTGCTTTCCAAAATATCTCCAATAACAAGGTAATATCAAGTCCTGTGACAATAGTGAGTGTGAAAAAAGGAGACATCTGATTTGGCCTTTACATTGACACAGAATACAGGGACGGTGCTGTTCAAAGTAGACCCACCTCTGGTTTCCCCAGAGCACCCAGTGTTATAGGGTCACTGCCATATAGTTAGGATTAATTTGATCTATCAGTTATGCTTGATTCATAGGTACAGGCCATTTAGTATGTATGTAGTATTTATAAATTTGTAGAGATCTAAACAGCCATAAATTGGGTAAGGAACAGTGGAACACTTAAGTTGACCTAATATCTCTTTGCCACCAAAAGAGAGAGGTAGTCCTGTTCCCCTCGGTCAGGATGCTCAGTGGTCCTAATATCCTTTTGACCCCGCTGTGAACAGATTCAGTTCATTAAACTCACAGAAAAATAAACCAGTAAAAAAGAGAGAGCCACATTTTTCTGCCAGTTCAATGTGCCATATCCAGTCATGCATGGGTGTGGTAGTTAAAAGAGATGGTGGAAACAAGAGAATAAGGTAAGTGAAAAATGAAAAAAAATTCAAAGATAGAGTGAGCTCATGAGTCAGTTAAAACATACAATGAAATCAGAACATTAGGCTGCAGGATGTTCACAGAGTGGTTACAAACAATGTGCCTATGGGATATTTAATTTTTTTAATTTTTGAGTTAAAAATCAAATTTCTGTTTTGAATATTCTTTGGTGGCAAGGGTTACTTTTGAGAATTCATGGAAATTATCTCCTGAGAAGCTGAAATGAATATCTGCAGCCATTTGAACATCATTGATCTAAAAATCAGGCTGGAAAACTTGCCTACAATGTTTTCAAAGTACATAGTGCCAGCCAGCCATAAAAATAACTTTCTATATCTCTTCCTTGCATCTAATTTTGATCTGAATCGTATTCAAAAGAAGCATGTGTAACTGAAGTAAATATACAGCTAGATGCCAAGCTAGTACTGTCATTTAATGTCTGATCTACACTGCAATCGCCTACTGCAAGATGCTTCTGAAAGCAAATGAATTCAAAGGACTAGATCCTTAGACAGTTTTTTATCGACATAGCTGCAAGCCTAGCCTAAAGATTTCTCCCATCTCTTATTTACAGTCACATGTTTTTCCATTACAGGCTGACTTTTTTCCCAAAAATAAAGCTTTCCTTAGTAAATGGCAGACAGAAAGTAATACTTTCAGAAGTATCTGAGTGACTGGCGTTCCCCAGGGTGAGAATACATGGTAGAGATTTTCATGCACCCTGAAGACCAGGAAGCTGGAACTGACTGGTCAAGTCTTCTGGTGCTGTGCTTGGGGACCGCACCATGGGAAGGCAGCTCCAGAGACATCCACAGACCTGTCCTGTGCTGGGAGGCCTCACTGATTTGATGTCTGTTAAGGGAGAGGTGTCTACCTCACACTCTCTAGTGTAGTGTGGAGCAGTCCTACTTGTAGTAATGCTCCCAGTCACTCAGACATTGAAAATCTTCCTTTTCACCCAGATGATCTACTTAAGAACTTTTTCCATGGTACGTGTTTCACTAAAGCTTTACCTTCTTTTTTCAATTTATTTCCTTGTTGAAATTAAGATTTAGTTCAGGAAAAAAAAATGGAGAACAATAGACATACTTTGGTTAAAATCTTTTGAGGAAAACTCCAATAATTTCAAACTTTATACAACATCAAAAAAAATATTGGTATTTATTTTCCTGCTGCTTTGGTCAGTCTAAGTAGGTTCTGCCACAATAAACAGCCAAAGGAAATACTTTCCAAATGAAAACTGACATATTCTCCAGTTCTCTCTGACATATAACTGCTCAGTCACTTTCTGGCTGCACTTTTTCAAAGCTCTGTACATATGCTGCAAGGGTGGCCAGCAAGTGAATTTTGAGCTATATGCAGCCGATAAATGGTTCAAGAAAGGTTCTCGGGCTGGCGCTGTGCCGTGACAGATCTGTGGTGTCACTCTGATGGCTGAGCAAATTCTTGAAGTGAACAGGGTTTTTAGAGACTGACATTGCTGGGTTTGCCTGGACCGCTCAGATGAGCTTACCCATAGCAATAACAATTTAAGATTTCATTTTTCCTGTGATTTTTTGCACAAAAGTGCATATTTTGCCTGAATAAGGATCAGAGGTTTCAGGCCAGTGTACTCCCTCTGCACAGGAAAATCAATGAGTGTTCAGGGAGTGTTAGATCATACATGATAACATGTTACCCCGCTGCATCATCACAGACAGATAGTTTTAGTGACAATAACAGCAGAAAACAAGGTTTTTGTGCATACCCTAATCCTGACATTTGCAACATCCACAGATTTTTTGCCCATGGATACTAAAACTGAGGACTTTGAAGCAGAGTCCCAAAGTCATTACATCAGATGAATGTAATGCCAAGTTTCAATCAGATGGTAAGACTCAGAGGTCCCCATCTGAGTTTCTGTTATATCAAACATACATATACGTAATAAATTACATGGGTCTGGGAAAAGCCACACATAATGGTAAAGGTTGGAAGGGATCTCTGGAGGTCATTTTGCTGAATGGAATGCTCAAGCAGGATCCACTAGACCCAGTTGCAAAAGACCATGTCATTTAACACACAGAGGAAGCAGCCAGCTGTGTAGGTCACAAAGCTGCCAGGGTGGCCACTCTTGCTTTGGCCTGTGTCAGAGACCTGGAAAGCTGATCTGGTTGCAGGTTGGGATATGAGAGGACTTTCACTCAGGTCTCTATCATAAGGCTACGCCCTGCCCTTCTGTGTCCCTTGTTTCTCTCACCTGGAGCCTCAAGCATTCAAAACATAGTTTTGTCTATCCTGCTAAGAGACTTTGAATGGCTCTGTCAGTTGTTATCAGTTTATAAACCAAGTGAGGGGAACAGTGCTGTTATTCTGCCACCTGTGGACATAGTTGAATATAGATTATCAAAAGCACCAGAAAAAAAAAAAATTGAATTACTGTCATTATACATCTGTAGATTCCTATTATCTCGATGATGTAAATAGTGTAAAATGTATAAAGAACTTAAGAAGACAGTCTTCATTTAACCACCTGACAGAATTGAGAGTATGATGGTCTGCCAGATATGGCAGAATGCTATGTTTACTAAACCTCTTGTCTTCTTTTTTTTTTTTTTTTTTCCTTCCTGGTTCTGCGGTTGCAAAGTGGCTCAGCTACAATGAAAAGGTGGAAGATGCTTCCACTCAAACTATTCAATTCAATGATTTGTTCCAAGTAATGATTCACAACATCCCTTGAAACTTTACTAGTAGAGAGCATACTTTAATTCCATTCTCTTATTTTATGGCCACTAGGGTATTATACAGAAAAGCTGGCAGAACCAGTGATCATTAGTATGTTCAGGATAGTTCTGTTGTATGCCAAGTTTAGTGCTGCTTGACATAAGTAGCCTGTGTCTGAACACACCCACAGGAGGCACCCTTAAGGAGATTTTGGAATAGCAAGAGGCATAGCTTCTGATTCAAATGTGGGATAAAGTGGTGACACATCCTCAGTCCTTCAAGATGGTGGAGGTGCCTGCAGATATGCCCAATATCAAACGTGAGTATTAAGAGAGTTTTTGCAGCTGAAAGGGTCACAGATGCTCTTCTAGTTACCTGAGGTGGGCCAGGGGCTAGATTGCACTCTGTACCCCAAATTCTGTGGACTGACCGCTCTGAGATACAGAGCGCTTTCTGTATCTCACTTCTGTGCCCCATCACATATAAAGATTCTTATAGAAGGAGCGGGACTGCCTAATCCATTACCATTTCTGACATTTTATAATAATTCTAAGTTTGAAAATCTCTCAGCTATGTATCATAATGTGAGAGGGGGTAATAACAAATGAACAAACAACTTTATTTCTTACTTTTTACTGGGACTGATTAGGGAACCTTATCTACTGGTAGCACTGAGCCACACATAATCTAGGATTTTAATGCTCCAGTACTCAGCATGGTGCCGAGGCACCCCTACGACAGCTGCAGTCAGTTGAGACGCTCTAGAAAGCAGTCCCTGGATTTAAATGCAAGAAGCAAGTGACAAGGAATTGCCTCCAAGAAGGCCTTTTGAGCTGGAAAGCACTTTCTCAACTGCTGCGACGCAACCAGAGTTTATTGGCATTTACAGAGCAGTCTGCTCACAATTTAGCATTCATTAGGGACCTGCCAGGGCAGAGGAAAGCAATATAGATAATTTGGTGCATAGGAATTTCCTTAAAAGAATCTTTGCTATTACATGTATTTCTGTCTGACAAAACAGCATATACATATTGTGAGCTGTGGAAAGGATCATACATCAGTCTATGTATCCAACACAGTACTTCTTAATTGAAATTTTTACATGTGATCCTTTTCTCCCACATAAACTGCTACCACAAAGTGACTAGGATTTCATTACCTAGCCCCCATTGCATATCTTTTTTATTTCTGTAATGTAAACATCAGCATTCAAATAGTAAGCACTTAAATCTGCCTGACAGGAAGAGAAATTCTTGTAACAGGAAGGTTTTACACATCCAAAGGAATTTCTTTTTTTTTTTTAAAAAAAAATTATTTATTTGTGTGAGTATTACATTTTCATTTGTTTTCCTTCCTACCTCCTACTTTCATCTGTTTCCGAAAAAGAAGGTCCGGAAGATGACAGGAATGCCACAGCTTCCTGGAGTACTTGACTGTTTAACCTTAAGTCACCTCAGCTGTGAAAACTGTGGATGCAACTTTGAAAAAACATTTTCAATGTGACAGCAAAATTACTTTGTGATGTTTATACATTTTTCATAATGCTGTTCCCAGTAGAACTGATTCCTATATTTCTTACAGCAACAGTATGAAGAAGCAGGCTTTTAAAAGGATGGGGTTTTGCTGATGCTGCTTTCTCTGCGTCTAGTTAGCGAAGAGACTATGCTGTAGCTTAATGCTACAGAGTAATAAGAGTGATGCTGTAGGACGTCTCAAGAAGCAGAGGTACATCTCCTTGCACATGGCTGCTCTTGCAGAGGAGGGCATGAGTGCCTGTTCGAGGGAGCACAAGAGCACTACGGCAGATGGAAATGGAGTAAGACAGCCAAGCAGAGGACTTAGACAATGTGCCACAGAGCTCAATAAATCTATACAGTTTCTTTATGCTCTGCAAGGTCATAGATGACGCTGACACTGGTCTCCTAGCAACCCACTCTACTAACCTACTTTTGTCCCAATCACTGGAGAATGGGTTTAATGCTCTGAGCTGTGTTTCAACATGTGGAGGAAAGAATCAAATTGATGCTGGGTAACTGCTGATGTGCAAAATGCTAAAAAGCATTTTTCTGGTCTGTCTCCCCTCTATATTGGTTGCACACAGAAGACTTCTTTAATAAAGAATAGCAGCATTAAAGAACTCCTAAGTTTCCCAGGAATACTAATTTCATTAGAAAATGTAGAAATGTAGTGTCATGTTAAGTAATACATATATTTATTTACGTAGGAGTCTATTTCAAGCTCCCGGTTAAGAAGGATCAGGAGATTATTCTAATATTAAAAACAAAAAAAAAAAAGTGAAAACTAAGAAACACAAAATTATATATTACCTAAATGAAACATGGTTTTATTAGGTTATACATCATGTAATCAATTAGTTAAAAACCCTTAGACAGCCATAGCAATGATTAAAAAAAAAATTACATTTGGAATACCTCCCATATAAAACTTTATTTGACATATAGAAAACAAAGCAGTATGTTTGGGCAACGATAACTCACAACTATAATGATATTGAATGAACTCTCCTTCTGTAACTTATATGTGTATGGTGGATAGGGCACAGCTACATCTTCTCAAAGAAATGATGCATTTGTGTTTTCTTCTTCAAAAATTGTACATAATCATATTCCAACACACGTCAGATGATGCAGTAGAGTAAATCATGCAAAGCAAATAATTCATTCAATCAATTTAGCCTTTTTCTCTACCTGAAGAGCGTTCCAAATTCTAACTAACGACAATTTGGATATTATTGCTTATAATTGTGTTCATCAAATTTCCCGTCCCTGATACACAAGATTCACTCTTTGCTGCTTCGCTGCAGATATTTGTAAGAATCAGGTGAAACTTCTTTTCTGTGCTCTGATAATAGGTATTCTCAGTGAGCCATAAGACGTAAGATTTGAAAAAGGACCAAACCTCTTTCTTTTACATGTAGCAAGTGAATATTTTCACAACACGTGTACTGTATAAACCTCAGTTCTGCTCTACATTCAGCAGGACTTTCATTTCAGACAGATGTTGCAATAGGCAAGGGGAATATGCCATTTCTTCCCCAAGTTCAACAAAACCTGCAGGTTTTGGTGTCTAAAGAGACCCCATGCCAACATGTTCCCTGCCTGCTGCCAGAAAAAACATCACTGTCCTGTTGAATGTGTCACTGCATTAGAGACTACTGAATATTATGGTGATCTTCTTGAGAATCACTTACAGAGCTGGGATGGAGTTTTTCAATTGCACTGACATGGCACTGGTCTCCTCTACCTTTCCCTTGGCCTCTATGAAAGGCACTGCCCATGACACAACCAGTTCCCTTCTGCTAAATACAGTAATTGCTTAACCCTTGGCTGTCACCCATCAGCACGCACAGCAGACTGGGGGATATAAGGGGCAGGAATTAAAAGATTACCAGATCATAAACCATGTATGTGCTGCCTTGGCCCCTGAGTGAAGTGAATGTATCACTAGGATTCTCCCGAACTGTTTTGACTGTCAGTGCCATTGACAGACCACAACAAAAGCAAGGGGCACCAGCCTAGCAGGAATTACCTATTCATAGCTGTTTCCCATATAGGATCAAGAAAGTGGAGAACCATGCATATTGCCAGTACAGTAACCCCCTCACAGTGGGGCATTGCCCCTCTGAATTACTTTGCCTCAGCAATACAGAACAGTCCTTACATCGGAAGAGTCCGAGCCAACATAAAAAAACCTGTCACATTCATTTTTACCCTGCAGCACATTTTTACTAGTGGTTGCTGATCTTGTTTGAGGTGTATTTTTCTGGTTTGCCAAGCTGTCATTCATAACCTCAGAATGATGGCATTTTGTAGACCAGAAGGGAGTTTTGGAAGTCTCTAGCCCAGTCTCCTGCTCAGAGCAGGAAAGCTGAAGAGCAGGTTTTTCACAGTCTTGTCCAGTTAGGTTTTGAGTGTCTGAAAGAGCGGAGAGTTCACAGCCCCTCTGAGAGTGTGTTCCAGTGTTTGACCATCCTTATGGTGAATTTTTTTTTACTTATAAGTAAAAGAATTTTCCCGTGTTGCAAATTAATGGAAAAGTCTCAGTTCAAACTGAGGACTGATGTGTCCCACTACTTCAGGAAATTTTCTAGGAGTGACAACTACCTCCATGCAGGATACATGTGTGGATGCTTTTGTTTAGTGACAGAGGGAAAATGCTAACTGGTTGAAAGCTGAGCCTGAGCATGGTTGAGTTGTGTTGACTAAGAGGTTTGCCAGGTAACAGAGGAAGATTTGAGAGACTTGTGCATGATTAAAAAAAAAAAAAAAACAAAACATACAGAAAACCCCAAAAACCTATAAAACTACATGTGAATTCGTGCTGATTGAGTTTAGACCATATGACAAAATGAATTCCATTAAATTAAACTAATGTAGGATTCAGACCAAACTCAGCATTTTGGCAGAAATCCGTGAACAGTTTATGACTGTAGGTGGCCTGGGAACAGAATCCTTCCCATCAGAGAAAGAATTATGATTCAGTAAAACAGAGTTAAACAAAACAACTTTCCAACCCAAACTATTCTATGCTTTTATGATATTGTGATACCTCCTTTAGGCTCTGTGTCTGTCCTTGGCCTGCTGAAATACGAAATGGCCCTTTGCATTAAATCTATGACCTAGAGCATCCGAGGAAATATATTATAACTGTACCAATGTATTTTTTTTTGTGGTAGTTCTGATGAAATAAGGGAAAATTCAAGGACTACTCAACATCTTCTTTGCTGTAAGTCAATGAAGAATACCTCTGTGAATTCTCCCTGCTCACCTCTTAGATCTAAAAAATTATTGTGGCCCATAGAGAGATATACAGATTTATTTTCTGTTTGCCCTCCTAAATCATTCTTCATTTAATATTTGTTAATATGTCTTTATTTTAAAGATATGTCATAGTTATAAACTCAAGCATATTTCTAGCCAATTGGTACCTGAGAACACTAAACAACAAATGAGCTATCACTTCGAAAGGTCAAACAACACTGTAAAACAAAATCATTACTTAAAATATGTGTTTCCATCACAAAATCTGTGATGGAAAGATATCTGCAATAAACTTAATTTATGCTGTACATTATGTTGTCAGCTGCATTCCTTATTCCAGTTAAAGGCTACTTGCATGTCACAGAGAGGTACAGATTCCTTATAAATACAGAATTATGAAGCTAACTTGAACTATTTTAATTATCTCTGCCCATTTCACGACTATGGGAAAGCAGATTCAAGCATGGGAAAGGCAGTGGCTTCCTTACTTGCTTCAAGTAGAAAGAAGTTTGGCACAGAATATATGGTTTGGTTTTACCTGTCAGAGCCTTTTCTTAAGAAAGCTAATGAGGTAAGGGTGTTTGCAATGATTAGAGCCCAGGAAATGGCAGGTTAACAATCAGTAAGGGTGTTCTTTATCTGATCTACTTACAAAGATGGGTCAAGTGGATTATTTCAATGAAGCTGTCGATTTTCTGCTAGTGTGAGGGGGTTTTAATGATTTTGGTTTTTAACTGGGAAAAAAAAAAAGTTACTCTGACTTCATCTAGACTTCATGCTAGGGTATGTTCTGATACTCCCTTTGCACAGAAACAGAAGTTACTGGAATGTGGTGAAGTTCACAAGTAGAATTGTAGTTTGTGTTGGAAGGGACCTTTAAAGGTCATCTAGTCCAATATCCCTGTGAGGAGCAAGGACATCTTCAACTACATTAGGTTACTCAGAGCCGTGTCCAAACTGGCCTTGAAGTAGTGCAGCTCAAGTTTCTCTTTTCTGGAGAAAGTAGGATGAGGAAGACAGATTATTATCTCCTGAAACGGAGTTAAAGTGTTGGTAGATGCATAATTATTACCATAGCTCAGAAGGTTTTCTGTATAGTAAAAAATTATTATCTATGGAAGAGATGACAGCAGAAATGTGACTTCTGCGGAAGAGCAGACAGAAAGGCTGACTGTTAAGTTTCCATTCTAGCAGGTCCTTCTGATATAAGGCTTGAGAGTCCCTTTCTGTGAAGGGAAGGAAAAAAAAAAAAGAAAAGAAAAAAGCATGTGTGACAGGAAATAATTTTGTTGAAGCTTTGTGTCATGTTGCTGTTGCCATGATTGTGAAGCTGCAAAATAAATTTTGTACCAACAAGCCAGAGTCAAAAACTTGAGTCAAAGAGGAAAGACTAAATAAAACAAACCCTCCCAATCTGAGCCAAAGTAGGAATTTTTATCTTGTACTGGCTTTCTCCCTAACTCTTTCTTCTAATTTTTTCTTTCTGTTAAGAACCCATGAAAAGTTTTACGGTGAAGTGATGGAGATTGAATTCAGTAAACAATGATACAGTGGTCCTCTCAGCGTTGTCCACACAGATGCTTTTACGCATTTTTAGTGGACTGTCCCTAAAAAAAACATAAATAACTTGGCCCTATCAGTGAATGCTGAAAAAAAAAAAACCAAACAAAAAAAAC
>WHYT01014386.1:176514-224027 GCA_009806455.1 Tetrax tetrax
TCAGAAAATTTAAAAAAAAAAAAAAAAAAAAAAAACTAAAATGAAGCCTTAGAGGAATACAGGTCACGCGGTAACCTTGAGAAAAAGCAAGGGAAAAAGGTTCTGAGCAGAGCTGGAGTTCAAAACAGCCTTGAAGCAATCTGCTCTCACTTGGTTCTAGAAACTAAGATGGTTCAGACATTCCCCGTTAAGTAAAGAGAACTGTACCAAACAATGCATCCAGTTCCACCCCCAGTGTCTCCCACATGACTCAGATCTCAGCCAGCTCCTTGTGCCTCAAAGGGCCGCACTATAGAGCCTAATCTTTAAGACAGTTTGGTGATGTTAAAATACACTGCTACTCTAGTATCTTGCTTTCTGTGTTATTTCAGCTTCCAAAAGTCAGGCTTTTAGTCCTAGCATTTGCCTCGGCTTCTTTAGATTTATTTTCAAACAGTACAATTATTTGGACTAATAATATTGATGCATTAGCCAACTGTGCACTGCTGAATGCATGCAGGAAAACAGATCTCTTTCGAAACCAGAATACTGAAAGTAAGGAAGTTTCACTTACTTTCAGCTTACCTACTCTGCATTTTTGTATCAGTAAGGTCTGGCTGCCCTCTGTGGTCATAAAGATACAAAAATCTTGATTCTTCTCACACACCAGCCACTTTCTATACTGTTGTATCTGAGAAGAGGGCACAACAACAAATACCTAAGCGTGAAAAAATGGGAGGTATTCTGAAATTACCTGTAGAGAAGTCTCTTTCCACAGGATTCTCTTATTGTAGACTGAAATAATACTTGAAACAATCTGTAGAATTTGTTGCCTGAACTCAAATCCTACCTGCAGATTTTTCAACACTCATTTTGTTCATTTGCATACACTGGTTTAATACAAATTGATTATGGCACTGTGATTATAATTTTGATTCCAGTTAAACTGAAGCACATGCAGAGTAACTAATTCATTAGCTCTCACTAGCGTAATTGAGATCATAATCTATGTGTGTGTGAAAAGATATTAATTTTCTTAGATTGTACAGTCAATCCTTACATACACAATATACTAGAGCTGGAACAATCTTACCTAGAGCAAGCAGTGAAAGAAAACTTTTTAACAGTATGCCTGCTGTATGTTTACTTCAGGTATGTGTACATTTCTGTATATATATCTACATAGCATGGATATAAAGAAACAGGTACGTGGATGTATATTCCACTTCTCTATGTAGATCAAGTGGCAGAAAGGCAAGCACGTTTCTCAGTAAAAATAGGCTAAGCTATACCTATTTATCTCACGTCATATTTGTAATGAGCAAATAACATAGACTTAAATAGCTACAGGTCAACTGGCTAGTAAGGACTTCTTACCCTGTGGTAACTTGTTCGACTCTAGGCCAGATACCGACACACTCACAAGATAACACTGAAGAAACTTAGTTTGTATGTTAGTGGGCAGAAAGGCTATATTCCACAAAACAATCTTAAGTAAAAGATTAGCTGTACCTATGTCTGCCATGCCTTGCCTTCAGATACACATATGATAGCTGCTAAAATGAGACAAAGCTGCTACCATCACTTATAAAACTCTGATATCTTTTTTAATCCTCAGGGAAGGTAATAGGTTAATAGTCAGATTTTATCTCTTCTCAAGCTGAAAAGAGGAAGCCAGTTTCCAGTATTTAAAGGAATTAAGTGGCTGGTGCAAGAGATAAGCAATCTTTACAAAAGCACTGCCAGTTGTTTATTAAGCTTCTGTAGCTGTGAAAGGGGTCCTCCTTAGAAGCATAGAATATGGATCCTTTAGGTAGTCTTGGTAACAGCTTGAATGTCTTTCTCACACCTGCTATTACTTTCCTTTTCTCCTTTTATCACCTGAGCTCTGGTGCTTTAGGAAAGCAGCACTGCCCACACATCAGTATGTCTGTGATGGGAGGGATAATGTGGATAAAACAGGAATCCAAACACATCTGCAACTGTTTTTAGAATCCAAGACTTTCCTGTAGAGCTGAGTAACTCTGAAAATGTTCTGCAAATACTAGCTAGTTTGGATTTTTTTTTTTTTAATTACTCTATCCACATTGAATAATGAGCCTAAAAAATCCTATTCCTATTTGAACCAATACATTGTATTAGCAGTGATGGAAAATTTCATGTAAACATCTGAAACATGTTGGCAAATAGTAATTGATTTAACCTTGCCATACAGCCAATAGTCCCTGTCATATAATTCAGCAGTAAGTGAATCCAGGGCATTATTCAGTTAAACTCTGTGAGATCTCTCTCTAAAACTAATCATGTTCCTTCATCTGTGAGCCAAAAATGGAAGTTCATGTTTCCAATCAGGAGTCCCGAACTTCACGTGACAGAATATCTCCTTATACAGAAGGTAAATATTATTAAAATATTGTAAAATTTTCACAGAAATCCTAAAGACAGCACCTTTCCCAATAATTCCAGCTAGCAGTAGAGTAAGGATCAAAATTCTTTTTGCTCAATTATTTATTATATACTAACCAAGAATAACACACATCTGTGAACATACATATAGCTATTTAGAAATACACATAACAACATAATCACACACATTACACACAATACCTGTATATGGAAAGCATGTCTATGTAGACAGCTATCCATACATGCCAGTAAGAATCTTTAGTCAGTAAGGAATTCACACACATGGAAAAAAATGCTTCTGCAAATTCTGTGCCACAAAATATATATTACCATTTTCCCACTTCGTATGACTAGTTCATTAAGAAATTCTGTGGTGTATATATTTTTTTTTACAAAAACATTGTATTAATACTTGACTGAAAACTGAGTATATTAGCATTCAGTCAATGTGCATGTACTTAGAATAGCACAAATATTTGAAATATAATGAGTGCTAGAATTTTTTGGGGGGCGAGCTCACTTGTGTAAGAACAGCAGAACTAAATTGACAATCACCAGAGTATGCATGCGTGTGTTGCTTTTATAAGATGAAAATACCCCAAGATAATATGTTGTATAACATGGTAGCTTAGGAAAGGTAATTAAGATCCTAGTGGCTACTCTGGTTCTATGTCCTTGATACACACATGGCGTTACCTAATTCATTCAGAAAACAAAGCTCTGTCTAACAAGTTAAGCTTGACTTTGGTCTAAAACCCAAATTAACTCTGGAGTGTGTTAATTTTTTTTAATCTTCACAGGAGTGTCCGGAAGAAGTGAAGTTCCACATAACTGAACACAAACCTTTGATTTTGCTCAAAGCACCTGCTAAAGCACCTGCAGGTAGGGGGTACGGCCAGACGGCAGCATGTTTTTGACATAGAGCCATTCTAGCTACCCAATATGCTGCAAAATTGGAAATTTCTCACTCTTTAGCTACTGAAAAAGTTGAGATGCTCTTGATGCTATTAGAACTAATTAATGGTGTAGAATTATGATTTTTTAAAATTCATTTTTATATTGCAAGTGTTCTTGTTAACTTGGACATGTAAAATTATGTCTTAAACTGAGGCTTTACTTAGTTGAATTACATCCATATAAACCAGGGTTAAGGGTGAATTATGTATGCTCATTTTATTTCTTTGAGCTGGTTTAACCAAGACAGTTTAAAACTATATCCTTAGTCACACCAAGGCATCAGTAAAGTCTGAGTTCATAATGTGTAGACTATGTGCTTTCCGTGTAATTACTGATGGGGCTTCTTACTTTTAAAGTGTTGCTAAACCTTCTTAGACATTGCCTTTTTGAAGAAAGAATAAATAAATAATAAACTTGGAAAAATAATGAACCAGAGAAATTTTACTTTAGGGTGACTTGTTGCTGTTGTGAGTATTACACCTAGATATCCATCTTAAATATTCAGAGAATTTTAGACAGCACCGCATACATAATCTCCCATGTACAAACTGCCTGCAGGTGATATTTTGGCAGCTGAGTAAAACGCAAGATTTGTACTTAGTTGTCTTGGACTTGCACTTCACTTCTGGCCACTCCTATCACAATGAGAAGAAATCATAGAGGTTTCTCCACAGACATGCAGTAGTGGATGGTTGTTCCAGAGCTCTTCCCATTCAATTAATTATTTTATATTGGACTCCAAATATTTCAAACTAAACACAAACAGGTTTTTAGAATGAAAATCGCTGGAAATGTTTTGTCTGTCAAAATTTGTTTTTCAGTTAAGATCTTGTCAATTTTCCTACCAACGAAGTCTCATTTTCCTTCAAGCAACCGTGAAACATTGTGTAAAGATGTAAGGGTTAATTCCAAACAAAGGGAGTAGTGCAGCATGGTCCTCCAGTCCCTGCTCAGTCCTGCCATACTGATGCATAAATGTTTCTGGCCCACGAGCAAGAACATTACCCATCATGCTGGGATGGGCTGTGAAGACCAATGTCCCCCTTTAAAGTTGGCTCTGATTTTTCTGACACATCACACATTGCAGACATATGCTATGTGACTAGCTAATTTCCAGTCTGAAAGAATTAAATGCAGAATTATCTGCTGAATTCAACAGGACATAGTTGATTGTACCCTGTTAAGCTAAATATCTGGCAATTCATGTATGAATGATTACTGTATCAAGAGTCTTTGCTGAATATCATGCTAAATAATGACTAAATCAGCCATTTCTGATATCAAGCATGCCGTACTGATAATACACAGGAATGAAAATACACAGTTTAACAATACATGCAGTACAAAATGTCACATCTTAATGTGATTTGGAACAGATCCTCAAAATGTCCTTGGCAACTCAATGCATAAAAACCCCTAGTATTTTGGTGCCAAGTCAGTCACAATTTTGGCTGTGGATTCTATTTTCAGTGATTCACTCATGTTGGTCTGCTCAGACACTTCAAAGCAATCATGAATTAGATGTCAAACTACATTACATACGAGATCAATACAGAGAAACTATTTTTTTTTTAGATGTGGAGAACCAAAATGATCAAATAGGTTGCTGGAAGTTTTTAAATATGTTTGCTAGATTGTTTTTTAAATTATTTGCAAATTCAAATAAATTTTGCGATTACATCTGGCCCCACACTAGGAAAAATGTATAAAATAATCAAAATGTTTGTAATTTTAAGTGTAGCATTTTTTGTTTCATTCAGAAATTTGACTTGATTTTATCTGAAGTTTAAAACCACCCACAAAAATAGATAAAAGCTTTTGTATACCCTGATGTTATTGTTTCACTTGTATGCTTCCCAACAGGGACAGGAGGAAGGAGTAATTTCCAGTTGGCACAATATTATTTTTTTCTGACATTTCTGGTTCAAGCCAGAAAACCAAATACTTGCATAGTTACTTCTGGCTGATATTTTCCTTTACTCTTCTATATTTATTCATATATGAAGAAAAAATGCCTAGTTTTTGTGGTTTCACTTTGGATCTAGAAGTAGATAGAGAAATGACATAAAAACTAGTTTGGAAACATCTAAACAACAGAAGTTTCAAAACAGTTATTGTATCCTTACTTGCATATTTAAACCTGAGTGCTTTCTGTTTCTACAGTATAGTTTCCTACTGTGACCATCCTCTCTGCTGAGCAACTGAAGAAGCCACAGTAGCTCATTTTACCTTTATTCAGATTTATTTAATGAGAATCTAGTGCATTGCATGTGTGAATAACTACTGTATCGCCAAACATAGGTATTCTGCTCCAGCCTCTCACAGAACTTTTAGAACTGAGTTGTGAGGGTTTATAAAGTCATCAGAAAAATGCTAAGGTATTCTGGATGTAATCTAGATTATCAGGAGACAAAATAACATTCCTCTGAAAGTGATTTTGATTTTTCCACTTCCAGAGTTGGATATCTCATTATTTTCTGGGCTAGAAGAAGGATGTTTTCTTTGTGTTCCGGTTTTATTTAGTGAGGGGGAGCCTAAGGTGGTAAATTCTGTAAGAAACTGCTGGAAGTTGTTTCCCCTTTGTTCAGTGGACTCAGACGGGCCTAGGGCGGACCTGCTGCTGGCCAAGGCTGAGCCAATTGATAGCAGAATGTTCCCTGATAACGCCTCTGTGATAACATATTTAAGAAGGGGATAAAACAGAAAAAAAAAAAAAAAAAAGAGGAGATAAGATGTGAAGAAGCTGCAGCTGGGGCAAAGAGGGGGAGGCGCGAGCCTTGTGGGCCTTGCAGGCTTCACCCTCCGGCCTCTCACTGGGCAGCTGGGTGGGCCTGACTCGGCCCGGCCTGGCTGCAAGAAGTGGAGAGGAGATGAGATGTGAATGAGATGTAAAATGATCCTGAGGGGCATCTGCCAGCCTGTTGTGAAGAATTTTTCTTGTGAGAGACTGCAGACGCCAAGGTCAGTGAAGAAGGAGGGGGAGCAGTAATGCAGCTCCTGGCCAGAATTCCCCTGCAGCCCGTGGTGCAGCCCATGGTGAGGCCGGCTGTGCCCCTGCAGCCCATGGAGGCCCACGGAGGAGCAGAGATCCACCTGCAGCCCGGGGAGGGCCCCATGCTGGGGCAGGCGGATGCCTGAAGGAGGCTGTGGCCTGTGGAGGGCCCACTGGGGCAGCTGTTCTGGAGGGACTGCACCCCATGAAGAGATGACCCACACCAGAGCAGTTTCACAAAGGACTGTGGCCCGTGGGAGGGACCCCACGATGCAGCAGGGGAGGAATGTGAGGAGTTCTTCCCCTGACATGAAGCAGCGGCATGAAACAATGTGTGATGGACTGACTGTGACCCCCATTCCCTCTTCCCCCTACTGTGCTGCTTGGTGGGGGGAAGGTGGTAGAGATAATGTTAAGCCCAGGAAGAGGGAGGGGTGGGGAGAGGTTGTCTTGTTCTCTGTCTCATTATCCTGCTGGTTTTAGTAATAAATGAATAGTTTTCCCCAAGTCAAGTCTGTTTTGCCTGTAAGGGTAACTTTAAGGATTTCTCCCCATCCTTACCTCAAACCTCATGCTGTTTTTCTTATATTGTCTCCCCCTATTCTCTTGGAGGGTGGGGGGAGTGAGAAAGAGAGACTGCGTAGTCTGGCCACAACTGAGGCTAGCCTATGACACTTTGTCACTGGTTTCCTTTCACTTTAATCCTCTTCAGGTGCTTTTTGCAAGCAAGATCAAAAGGATGCAGTTCAATTCCAATACTAGTTTCCCTAAATGGTAGCAAGTAAGCAACTTGACAGAAATCAGCTTGGCTAGTCAAAGGAGAGACTTTGCAAACACAAAGCTCCTGAAAACTCTCAAGAGTGATTTTGTACTATGTTGGGTATTTGAAGTTATCAGTTTGTACATAACAGTCATTTGATTTCCAGGAAGGTGATAGCAACAGTGGCAGAATCATGCCCTCTTACCTATGGCTATCTTCATTTGCAGCATGCTCATAAAAATTACCCGAGAAGAAACAGACTTTTTTATTTATTATTTTAGAGATTTTTCAAGATTACAGCAAAAATCAGAGACCATTATGGGAGAATGAACAGAAGTAAGCTTCATAAACAGAATATGGCAGTTCTCAGCCTGCACTCTTCTCAGTTAAACATCAGTAATGACTTCAGGCTCAATCCAAACTCCTGGGAGAAAGATATAGCATCAAAGCAGGTGGTGCTTCAGTCTTTAAAGAATTGACTGCCTTTGGTGATTTTGAAGAATACTTTGATGATGATAAATATCCAGCATACATGAAGACTTATCAAGTGTTGAGTACGGTTTAACTTATTTTTTTTAAAAAAAATCTTTCTAGATCTCTTACAGAAACGTCTTTTCATTAATAGAAAACCTTTGTTGTTACCACATGCTTTAAACTTCACTCAAAGAGTAAGGCAACAGATAACATAATTGAGAATTAAAAATAAAAACAGAGTTTTAGAACAAATATCTACTTAGCATTATATATGGACAAAAACTAATTTGGTATTAAACCTTGTCTGTGCAGGCTTAATTTAAGTGATTTTACATGAATTAGCCCCCATGTCGATACCTTAGAGGTCCATTTAAAAGTGCTTTTTCAAGTTTAAAATGATTAGCAGTTTATCTTGATTAGGCATAGGGTTGAGTTTAATCAAATTAAGATATTCTTGAGGCAAAATAAAACTATTCAGAGAAGAATTTGATTAAGTTGGTTTAAAAACAGATTTCAAGCCACCTCAAAACAAACGTAAGTCACAGACAGATTTAAAGCCACCACATAACAGATTTGTAAACAGAGAGGGTCCCAAGCAAGTAAATGTTACCATTTGGACAGAAATGTGTTACCAAATATTCTGGGAGATATTTCATACACCAAGAATTTCATTAAAAAATTCTCCTTGATTGTAGAAGTAACTTGCTTTTATGCACAGTGATCCTGCATTTTAAATGCAAGTGCCGTATTTTTATTTTGCATACCAGAGCAATTTTGCTCTAGCTACCTAAGAGTTTCATCTAAAGTCTGCTATAATCAGTGGAAGCCCACACTTACAGGATCTTGTGGATCATGCCTTCAACTGCAGGCAAAAAGAAAAATATTCTCTTTCTGGAACAGTGATGATATATACAATAAATTTTGTCAGGTTTTTTGTCCCAAATCTTATACAAAATCTAAGTTAAATGAAACCCCAATAAAATAAAAATATCTTCATAAGCATTTGGAAAGTCCTTAGGTAAAACAAAATGTATTTTGATATACCACTGGATATAGAAGTATCAAGAGAAAACATATTTTCTGTGTAGTTTTATTTCCTTCTCTCAGGTCATAAATCTTTTCATTGCATTTTGTTTCATGAAAAGAATCTTCCGTACATAAATGAACTTCTAGGACAATCTACATCTCTACAGTCTTTAGTCGTATCTAAAAGTCATATCAAGACAGACCATGTGAAATATTTGAACCAATTGAGCAGAGAGGCAGATTTTGAGTTCAAATGCAAGTTCTTAGCCACTTGGCTTAATCCGGATATGCTTGCTAGCTGATATGTTGGTTCTGTATACATAAACTCCAATTTAATACAAAAATTTTGACATATCTTCTGGAAAGTGAAGATCAAGAGAACTGCATCTGAAAGCAGTAACACAAATGATCGATTCTGAGTCACTAATACAATCCATATGACATCTCTGTAAATGTGTCTGTCTGACCCTGGGATTATGTGTGCATGTGGATACTTCAGAAGAAAAATCCCAGAAAGTGTGAAAAGTGGTGAAAGTGAAAACCACAAATCCATCTGGTCTGCAATTACTATACATCAGGAGCATCCCAGACGGTGTTTCTGCTTTGAAAGAGCTGGTTCAGCCTATAGCAAGTTGCTTTATCTCCAGAGCCTTTTGACTTCTAAGGTTATCTTTTACATCTATAGTAATTTATTGCGTTGGGAATCTGATGGTATTTATGCTTAGCTGTTTGTTGTCTATGTTGAAGGCACCTCAACCTAGACTAAGTTCTTCCAGGAGTAGACTGGGGGTGCTGTTGTCGCCTCGTTCTCTTGTTTGGAATTGGTGGTGATGGCCTTACCAACTCGGCGCCTTCTGAGAGTCCGGGACCATCCTATCCCGGGGCCAATAAGCACTCTGACACCAATATGGAGGAAATGCAAATGGCGATTTATTAGGCTGCGTCACACACTTATATATTGGCTGGCTCTGCCTTCGTGGGCGGCGCACTCGTAGAGGAGGGGTCAGCCTATCTGTCCATCACAACGCGAGATCTTCCGAGCGCCGTTCCCTACGAGGGTGCAAGGCAGCAGGCTCATGTCACAGATGTCAGCAGGCTAAGGGAGAGCCTGGGTGTCCCTGTTAAGTGGAAAGCAAGTCCAAGTGAGGGAACCAGATACCACAAAGCAATGATATAGAAGCAAATATTATGATAATAACATTTCATGGTGCCAGTATGGTAAAAAAAAAAATTGAGCTGTGTATTTGTAGACACCACATAAGCTTACAGTTAGCTTCCATAGGATTGGAAATCTTGCTACAAGGCACTAATGGTCTCTTCTAGTACTTATTTACCAATTAAATTAAGCCTGTCATTAATTACTTTGGGAAGATTCGTGAACGATCTGTAGATTAAGCTATTCAGATGTGGTCTTGGATTTTTCATTGGCTTAGTTTCTTCTCAGAATCATAGTTTATAAAAAAGGGGGGAAAATAACAATTATCCAGAATCTGAAGCAGTGTTAACAGATGTGAATGGACATTTCTTTGTATAGATAGATGTATTGCCAAACTTTTCTCAGTCTAACCTTGCAGTGTTCTTTGTAAATACCTCCGTGCATTGGGACCTCTGAACACCTAACTAAACCTCTTCATACCCATTCAGTTCATTCAGCAAACAGCAAATTCAAGAACTTCAGAAGACAATGGTACATTCAGGAGCCTAATTGCTTTTGTTTCTAATCTACTTGTATAAAGTGCTTGGTCTCTTAGCTCTTGTCCTTTATCCTGTCTCCTTTCTTTTTGCCCCTCTGAAATTTGTTCCACAGTAAATTCTTGCTCAAGCCTGGTACCTCAGTGATTGTTTGAAGTGTTGTTTAAGTAATGAAATTTCAACTAAATCATCAGGCATTCTGTACTTTCCCAAAGAAGAAAAAAAAAAAGATAAACTGTAGTCCTAAATTGTCTTCGGTGAATATGGAAATAACCCAAAATAAAGCACATTCAGTTTGAGATTTATGATGAGCCAAAGTTCATTAGCTCATTAGCAGGGGAAATAAGTTTTCAGAGTGTTCATGAATCTATAACAAACAGAAACTATGGCACCTAATTTGCCTTGTTCTGACTAGCATTACAGGTTACATTGACTTAATTAGGATGCACCACTGAGCATTCAGGTGCTGTCTTTAGTGGTGTTACAGGACAAACCTAGGCTGGTTATAATTTCATTTAAAGAAATACAAACTGCTGGAAAATAATAGCATTCCTGATTAGTTTTAAGACTAATTTTGCTTTGGAAGTGTAGGTTCACTATAAAAAGTGTTTGTTTTTTCAAGGTAACAACTAAAGCAGAGATATACAATTTATTTAGAGTTAATAATTCTTTAAGACCTAACTACTCAGATAAAACAGAAGTAGTAAACTCAAAATATTTTATCATTTCTACAGCTGGAAAAATGTATCACTAGAAAACATGTTAAAGTCAGCTAGCATGAGATAGTCAATTTGTACAGCTGTGTCTGTATATCTGTCTTGGTTTAATCCCAGATGGCAACTAAGCTCCACCCAATCGCTCACTTGGTCCCCCCACAGGGGCATGGGGAGGGAAACGGAAGGGCAAAAGTAAGAAGACTTATGTGCTGAGATAAAAACAGTTTAATTAAGTAAAACAAATACTGTGTGCACAAGTAAAGGAAAACAAGGAATTCATTCACCACGTCCCAACGGCAGTCAGATGTTCAATCATCTTCAGGAAAGCCAGGCTCCATCATGCGTAATGGTTACTTGGGAAGACAAAATAGAGCAACTCTGAATGTCTCCCTTTTCCTTCTTGCCCTAGCTTTATATGCTGAGCACAAACATCATATGGTCTGAGATATCCCTTTGGTTAGCTGGAGTCAGCTGTCTCAGCTGTGTCCTCTCCCAACTTCTTGTGCATCCCCAGCCTCCTCACTGGTACGGTGGTATGAGAAACAGAAGAGGCCTTGGCTGTGTGTAAGCACCGCTCAGCAATAACGAAAACATCCCTGTGTTATCAACACTGTTTTCAGCACAAATCCAAAACAAAGCCCCACACTAGCTACTATGAAGAAAATTAACTCTACCCCAGCCAAAACCAGCACAATATGTTTATGAAGATTGTGGAGCTCTGGAAAGCATCTAATTAAGGGTTGGTTTAATGAATATATGAAGGCAAAAGAATAATCACTCTCCCTTCAGTCAGCTGTTGTCTATTCAATCCACATATGGACTTCCTTTTATAAAGGTACCTTAAGTCTTCAGTAGCAAAACTACAGCATAATATCCAGCACATTGGTGTTTGGTATCTAACCTAAGTAATTCTATTCCTGGTTTTATAAAGATTAACATATCAATGTTACTAAAAGGAATCTGAATATAGATATTGGATTGCCTTGAATAATATCTCTGAGATACAGTGAAACTGTGAAGACAGTAAAATCAAACGGACTCGCATCTGGTTTTGCATATGCAAACATAGTTGTGTTTTGAGCTGTGTATAGTTCAGTGAAGACAAGGTGATATTGCAGATGATAGGCTTGTAAGTGTCACTGTTTTTTTTGTTTTTTTTTTTTAAGGCAAGATTTCAACATATCTTCATGTCTTTTTTTATCACCCCACAGTTATTTTATATAGGTCTTCACACCCAATTTTGTGGATGTAACTGATTAGAGTGAAGCTGGAGAAACTGGGCAGACTTTAGTTTGAGAACAGAGAATTTTTCTCACATTTATTTTCTTTGTGTATATGTGTCTGTCTGGTATGCAATGCTGAATTGTTTTATCAATACAACTGAAAACACTAGTACTAAATTCATCAAGATGTATTATGGGATTTATACAATCCTTACTACGAAGAGTTAAAACTATGTGGAAATGGCAGCTCAGTATAAACTAGAAAGCAGTTTTGTTAATTATCAGGTAACATGAACCTGGAACTACCATGCAAAAGCAGAGTAGTTCTTTCTCTGCTGCTGTCTAACCCTGATTAGAGATAATAGCAAGCAGTCATGGTAGCTGTAGCTTGGTGACTTCAGTTCTGTCTGTAATATTGTTACTGCTAGGGTTATATTTCTACTTCACTAAACCTTTCTGCAGCGTTTTTTCATCTTTAGATTCTGCTAGTTATCCTAATTTGGTAGAGTGTTTGAAATCCTTAATTGGGCATAATGTTATAAAACCTGATTTTTTTTTTTTTTTTTTTTTGCAAGTGGAGCTGGTACGTACTGCTACGTTCAGTTTGCCTAGTTCCACCTGTTATCAAAAAGATATCAGAATCTTTCTGCTTTCACAGTTCAGAGCGTAATTTATGAATCAGAGGCAAAACTCTCTCTTGTCCCACATAATTCCATTAGAATTCAGCAGAAACACAAACTGTCATAAAGAAATAGGAAATCTTGCTTGTGCTGTCAGAAAAACTTCAGCAGCACTCCAAGCTAACTTAAGCAACTCTTTTAATTCAGGGCTAAGTCTGAAATACTATAAAAGTAAAGTAAGTAATACTTTAGGGAGAATGTGCAAGGTTGCACTGTTGCCTTCCTTATATATATTTTTAAAGTTAATGTCTTTTCCTTGCTTCCGGTGCGAAAATGCTGATTTCTGTATATTTATTGGGCATATACAACCAAAAAAAAATACCCCTCCTTTTCTGAATTCTGTATGCCCTAAGATCCTGAAGAGTTTTGATGTTTTTTTCTGTGCAGTAGGCAGATAGAAGGAGAAAGTTGCTGTTGCCATTCTCTGCCTCTCTTAAACTTGAGAGGCAAAGTTAAATATGAGAGTCAAGACTTAAATTCCTCAGTTCCTGGGAAATGTAGTGATTAGCTAAACCAAGACTGTTCACCTGCTAGGAGAAGCAGCATATCTTCTCATTGGCTGACATCTCTCTATGCTGTTGACTATAATAGTGTCAAAGTTTTAAAAATAACTAAAATAAAACACAAAAAAGTGAAAAAAGATAACAAGTGAAACGCTATCATGCTTTCAAGTTAGCAGAATTCTATCTTTGTCATAAATGTGATGCAACAGGGGCAAAAATAGACATCTATATTTGTTTCAAGAGCTATTTGTATGACTTGGAGTAACTTCTGTATTTTTTAATTTTTTTTTCTCTTTACATGCTCGGTTCATTTCAAAGAGTTCTGCTTTCTAATTGGATGACTGTGTATCTTGGAAACTTGCACTCCAGTGCACATAGTAAAATGGTAGTGTAAACATATGTTAAGTAAAATGTTGATTATTCCCAGGTTAAAAACAAATAAATGGATACCAGAAAAGAAATATTTTACTTAATTTGATAGAATCTGAGCATTGTTATTTCACTAATTCTATTCTTATCTTATTTAAGTATCATCAATAAAATGCATGAAAATACATTTCTTCTAGTTTTCCAGAAAACTGAAGTTTTCAAACTCAGAGTGACAACAAAAGCCTTTAATACAGTAATCATGTTTTTATGATCTATGGAAAATTACTGGAAATTAATCCTCCTTCCAGGTACTTAAATCTTCATATACACCAAATAATGAACTAGTAAGAATAAATATTTTACCTTGCAGGCCCTCTTCTTGACACAATAGATATTTTGAGCAAAAGAACTATGTTAAGCAGGAAGATTAGACAGGTAAATAAGATCAATAGAAGTCTGGGGAGGGGGAGCAGGAAACAGAACTTATTTGTAGAAAAGCACTACTTTTTATTTTTCTGAAATGAAAGCACATGGGACTATAATATGTAGTTTGCACATCAATTTCTTTGAATGAGGTAGGAGTGGTAAACACATATTTGAGATCATGCATCTTTTATGTATACATATGTATTTTAACTGGGGCCAGAAGGTGTGCAGTATCTGGGACTGAACTGCCAATTTGGCTATGCAAATACATTTTTGATTCCTAACGAATGTTGTTTCTCTCCAAAAATGGACACTAATATTTTAGCGTGGCTCTTTCCACTTAGTCATTAAATTTTGGTCAGTGAAATGAATAGTTTGTTTAGGAAGACAGAACAGTCTTTTCCAGTGCATTAAAACAAATACTTTGCCCACATATATGATTTTAAAAGCATGCTTTTATTGTGAATAACATCAGAAAGTTTCCTAGTAGTGGTGATTTGATCAGTGTTTGCAGATTTTCCATTAAAAGTATGATTAAAGATTAGAAAAAAAAAAAAAAGTTTGGTTTCCATTAAGCAGTTGTGAATATGAAAAATATTTATATATTTTTATACTTCTTGAGATAAGTTTCATAGAATCATAGAACCATAGCATATTCGAAGTTGCAAGCATATCCCAAGGGACCTCAGAAGATCACCTGGTCCAACCTTTCATGAGAAAGGGAGCCTAGATCAGGTTATCTAGCACCCTGTCCAATTGCATGTTGAAACTTTAAGTAATGGGGACTCTACAGTGATGGATTGTTCTTAGTGTAAAAAATCTGTTTCTTATATTACGATGATGTTGAACCCATAACCCTTTGTCTTATGCATGTGTCTCCCTGTGAAGATAGAGCTTCTGTCTCTGATCTACTTGATGCCCCTGCTCCTTGCAGGTGGATTGGACCAGATAACTTTTAAAGCTCCCTTCCAACCCAAACTATTCTATGATTCTAAAAGTGAGTTGATCACATCTCTGTCTCTGCTGGTAATGCCCCAGAGGATGCAGCTCAGGACGCAATTTGCCTTGCTGGCTGCAGCAGTGTACTGGTGACTCATGTTTAGCTTGTTGTCCACCAGGACCCTCAGGTCCCTTACAGCAATGCTGCTCTTCAGCCATACAGATCCTAACCTGTACTGGGCTCTTTGGTTACGTCGTCCCAGACGTAGGACTTTGCACTTGTCTTTGTTAAACTTCATGCAGTTCTTGCTAGCCCAGTCTTCCAACCTGTCCAGGTCTCTGAACAATGGCTCTTCCCTCTAACATGTCCAACTCACCACCTAGGTTAATGTCGTCAGCAAACTTGGTGAGAGTGCTTTGAGTTGCATCATCCAGATCACTTATGAAAACACTGAGTGTGGGAACGAGTATTGATCTCTCGGAGACCCCACTTGTGTCAGGCTGCCAGCCTGAGTAAAAAACATTGATCACCCACCTCTGAGGGCAGCCTGAGAAACAATTTCCTACTTACCTCACAGACCATCCATCCAATCTGTACCTTGACAGTTTGTCTAGGAGAAGGCTTTGGGAAATAGCGTTAAATGCTGTGCTGAAGACCTAAACAACATCCAGTTCTTTCCCCATGTCGATAGAACATGTTGTCTTGTTGTAGAAGGTGATGTTAATCTGGCATGACTTGCATTTGATAAGTCTGTGTTGACTTTTCCTAGTCACGTGCTTCAATTAGTTTGTAATAATTTCGACTGGTTTGTAAAAGTATTTTTTTTTTTCATTTTACACTAGAGAATGAAAATATCCATAATGTAAGAGATGAAGTATATTCTTTTATTCAACATACATTTTGGGAATTAAGAATTTGGAAGATTTCCCTAGTAAAAATTTTGCACATTTTCTCTGTGTTTATGATTATTTTCAAATTAGCAAAAAGAAGTAGTGGCTAGTATTTTGTTTGTTTAGAGAATTCTCAAACTCAAATACCATGTTGCAAACAAGCTTTGATAAATGGCAGGGAGGCAGAAGTTCTGCCTATGAGCAAACCATCTGCAGATTATACTACATTAGGTAAGAAAATACATATAACTTGCCCATTTTCAGTTTGGTTTGTTGTTTTTTTTTTTTTCAAAATAGTAACCATTGCTTTCTGGAACTTTATATGTGGCAATGAGAGAGATAAGAACTACGTTCCCACTTCTCTGCAGTTTGTTCAGTGACTACAAGTTTGCTAGAATTTTTCTGTCATTGTTACAGGAAATCTTACAGAATCATAGAATAGTTTGGACCTTTAAAGGTCATCCAGTCCAACCCCCCTGCAAAGAGCAGGTACATCTTCAACTCAGGTTGCTCAGAGCCTCATCCTGGCCTTGAATGTTTCCAGGGATGGGGCATCTACCACCTCTCTGGGCAACCTGTTCCAGTGTTCTACAACCCTCATTGTAGAAATTTCTTCCTTATATCTAGTCTAAATCTATCCCCTTTTACTTTAAAATGATAACCCCTTGTCCTGTTGCAACAGGCCCTGGTAAAAAGTTTGTCCCTGTCTTTCCTATAAGCCCCCTTTAGGTATTGAAAGGCTGCAATAAGCTCTCCCTGGACCTTCTTTTCTCCAGGCATTTCTCTCAGCCTTTCTTCATGGGAGAGGACTTCCACCCCTTTGATAATTTTTGTGGCCCTCCTCTAGACCCACTTCAAAAGGTTCATGTCTTTCCTGTACTGAGCTGGACACGGTACTCCAGTGGGGTCTTACAAGAACAGAGTAGAGGACCTTCCTCGACCTGCTGGCTGTGCTTCTTTTGATACAGCCCAGGATATGACTGGCTTTCTGGGCTGTGAGTGCACATTGCCAGCACATGTCCAGCTTTTCATCCACCAGTACCCCCAAGTCCTTCTCTACAGGGCTGCTCTCAATCCCTTTGTTCCCCAACCTGTATTGATAGCAGGACCCATGTGCAGGACCTTGCACTTGGCCTTGTTGAACTTCATGAGGTTTGCACAGGCCCACCTCTCCAGCCTGTCAAGGTCCCTTTGGATGGCATCCCTTTCCTCCAGCATATCAGCCACACCACATAGCTTGGTGTTGTCAGCAAACTTGCTGAGGGTGTGCTCAATCCCGTTGTCCAATGAAAATGTTAAACCCAATAGACACCCCTGAGGAACACCACACATCACTGGTCTCCACTTGGACATCAAGCCATTGACCAACACTTTGACTGCAACCATCCAGCCAATTTCTCATCCATGAAGTGGACCATCTGTCAAATCCATGTCTCTCCAGCTTAGATACAAGGATGTGGTGCGGGACAGTGTCAAATGCCTTGCACAAGTCCAGGTAGATGACGTTGGTGCCCTTCCCTGTGGCTGACATAGTCTTCCCTTTAGATTACATTCCTTCTTGGTTTATGCAGCTTCGCATGTAACTTGTTCCTGAAGATGCCTTCATTACAGCTCTTCTTCATGAGGCATTTTTCAAAATCTGCACAACATCTTCAAAGCATAGGGATTCCCGTGAGGCACAGAGGTTTTGGGCATGGCAATAATCAATATTGACACAGTAAAGCTACCTGATGGAGCTGCAGCTCTGACAACAGCTTAATTTTAAGTACCAACAGGATTGTAACATTGATCTTCAATGTTTGAGCTCTGGTTTCCACTTGGATGTTTTATATGATATGGAGAGGAAGCGAGGTTTGTGATTTCATTCACTTGCCCTCTCCTACTTGCAGTAGCCCTGTGCCTGTGAGGATAGAGTTTACTCAGCAAAAATGCCTTCTGCAGACATGATGGCATATTTTTCCCAAGTAATTTCATGCTAAAGCCATTTTAGATGAAAATAGAACAGTTATATCTGTTGAAAATGGTAAACTATTGATGTTCATTCTGTCTCTTACAGCAAAGGGTAGAATTAGTGAAAATTGTATATATGGGCATTTATATACTGCTCCATCCTGCTATAATAAGAGCATTTTTATAGATTACTGTATTTACACACAATATAAGTGAGTGGAGGTTTTGAGTACTCTATCTAAGCTACCTGAGAAGCATTTATTCTTTGCTTGATAGTTTGGGAAAAGGGAGCATGCGTGTCGTATTTGTTTAGTTACTCTGGATGTAATTGTAAGACATAGTTGGGCTCTTCTGTGTTTTTCTTATGTGAATGTTTTTTTTTTCTCCTTATATTTTGGCCCTGTCAAGCAAAGCTTTGGAACCAAGTGCCTCCCACAAAACTTAATCTATAACTATCCAATGCAAGTATGGTCTTTCAGGGTAAACCTGCTCTAGCATGGATCCCCCATGAGTCACCACTCCTGCCTGAAAAACTGCTCCTGTGTGGGCTCTCTATGTGCTGAAGCTTCTGTTAGGGCATGTATAATTGCTGCAGCATGGGATCCTCCATGGGCTCCAGGTGGATCTCAGCTCCTCTGCAGACTTCCATGGACTGCAGGGGCACAGCCGGCTTCACCATGGGCTGCACCATGGGCTGCAGAGGAATCTCTGCTCTGGCATCTGGAGCACCTGCTCTCTCTCCTTCTTCACTGACAAAGGTGTCTGAAGGGCTGCTTCTCTCACATGGTTTTTCACTTCTCTTTCTCATCACTGCCCTGCAGCATTTTTTTACCCTTTCTTAAATACGTTACCAAGGAGATGCCACCATCTTGGCTGAGGGGCTTAGCTATGTCCATCTGCTGCAGCTGGCTGGGGCAAGCTGTCTGGCGTAGGGCAACTCCTGGGCCATCCTCACAGAGGCCACCCCTGCAGCACACCCCTTACACCCCAGAAAACTGGGCATCGACACCCAAAACAGATATGCTTATATGTGATACAATGGAACAAAAATTATTTGTCAGCATACTGAAAACCAAACAAAATAAATGGAAGACTCAAGACTATAGCTAGTCATTGGACTTTTTGGCTTTATAGCATTACATGTGATTTATTTGCTAGTTTAGCCTGTGAAACCATCTTTTGCTGCATGTCCCAGAGAATCATAGAATCACATGGTTGGATGGGACCTATAAGATCATCTAGTCCAACCGTCTTCCCACTACCATTGCTGCCAGAGCTACTAAACCATATCTTGTAGAGAACCTAGCTCCACTGCCTACCACCCTAAATACTTCGCTATGTTTATTAAAGCTAACACTAATGGTTTCCAGTGTTTTGCTAGCCTGAAAATAAGCATACTGAATATTTGCCATTTCTGGGAGAGTTTATTGTAGGAACATTTACACTACTTATTAAATTGTGAATATGTAGCAATTATAGTTGCGCTTCATATCAGCAAGGTGGTACTTTGTGCAAACATAGTTTTCAGCAGTGGAGTTTCGTCATTAATACTCCTTTCTCAAAAGGCCAAGGTGACATGCTGACCAGGGTCGACTTGAGCTTCATAGTTTCTGTAGCACTTAAGGCTAGCCCAGACCGATGATGATTGCAAATGAGTCTGAATGTCCAACAACAGAAGATCCTTTAGGCAATGAATTTTGATTGTTCTGCTCATAAGAGACTGCAAACTATATGAAAAGAGGAACTTTAAATGTCCCCTGATCCTATTAGAGGGTCATTATTCCAGGTCATGAATGCGTTGCACTGGTGATGTACTATAATAAATGCTGACAACTATAAAGTACCAATTATGGAGAGAGGCAAGCAACAGCCAGGGTAATACACTAAATGATTCATTTACAAAGTAGTGCAGAAAAAATTATTGTAACTGAAAGTTAACATATACATAAAGAAAAGGATATCCTTTTCTTCACATCTTGTATATAAGTTTAGTCCTTCACTTAAAAGTAGGAACCCACTGTAGAATTTGGGGTAAATTTTGGGGTAATTTGGGGTTTTTATTTGTTCTTGCATATCTTTTAGAGAAGGAGCTGCCATAAGGATCATAGGGATCAAAAACTGTTAGCTGTTTAAAGGCAATATCTCTGCCTTCCTTTCCAATGTTATCACTTTAGAAAAAGAGGTATCTTTCCTTTTTTATACTAATGTCCCGCTATGATTAATGTTTTTTTTTTAAAGTGGCTTTAGGCAGAGTATCACAAAATCAGATTGAAAGTGCTTCACAAATGCTCTGTAGACATCACATCTCTAAAGGATATAGAAGGTAAAGCAAGCCATAGCCAGCAGTATGGTAGAGCTATCATTCTCTTCATCATAGGATATCTATATACACATTTTAAATGTAGAACACTTTTAAAACAGCACAGCTATCCATTCTTATACTTTATCTCCAGGGACAAATATTTTAACCTCTTATTCTTGGAGTGCTTTCTAGTTTACTGACACTATCCTGAATCACGTTATTCCTCCTATAGGAACATTCCTCCTATTAGGTATTAAATTCCTCCTATTAGGTACTAAAGGCAAAACCAGATCTATTAGAAGCAGACAAAATGCTGGATTTTTTCACTACCAAACCAAAACATAGGAAAATTTTGTTATTAGAAATTAAATGCAAGGTTGTATTCTGATTTTAGGAGTTGTGGCTTTGCTTCTAGTTACAGTAACAGGCCATACCCACATAAATACCTCTACTGCCTGTAAATGACCAATCCTCCTCAAGTTTTTCCTTTTCTCAGTAGATGAAGTCAGAACATAGCCTGTGTCCCTCTCAGGCCTTGAAGTAGACCTTAGATTTGTCTCCTGCTTTATCTTGTTATATCAGACTGGGATATATCTTCATTTCTATTGTTTAGTTCATTGTGAAAGGGCCTCAAATTAGAATCTCGGGTATCAAATACATTTGCTTAAAGACTTTTCTTGAGATAGCTTGATAAGGGTGTTTCTAAAGTGTTAGTTTGGAGGATAATGAGTAGCATCATGATTGTCATCTTTGCACAAAACCATCCAGAAAACTGATTTTCAGGATGAAGTCTAACTAAAGAGGTGTAGCAAATGCACTTTTAGAGCTCGTAGGAAATACAACAAGCCTACTAGATGTCATCAAAAAATAATGTGTGCAAGTGGCAGCAGTCATTATCCTAAAAGGACATCTTTGCAAATGTTCTCTGAGATGTGGACACAGATACCAATAAATTGTGATGTCTATTGAGCTGGAGAGAGAAAAAAGATTACTATCTGTTGGAAGCAACCTAAGTATACTTCTTGAAGATGACAACGAAGAGTCCACAATATGGTTGTGAGGATTTGTGAGTTTAAGTCTCCCAAACTAGATACAGCCTTGAACAGAAACATTCTCTTTGCATCTGAGGATGTCCCAGATGTTGATACACATGTGAATTATCTGGACAGGTAGGAAAAAGCTATGCGGAGGAACACAGGTACCTGCAGGAATGTCTGTTTGTTAGAGTTTGGCTGTGAGCAGAAACATCAGGGTAAATAAGGAAAGCACAGCAAACTACCAGAACTTTTAATGTTTTTTTACTGATCTTATCTTAAAAGGAAAGTGTGCATTTTTGAAAGCCTTTATTTCTCTTTCTCTCTTGTGACAGTATGAGAGAAAAGTGGTGGAAAAATTCATTTCAGTTTCCTACTTAAACTCAGATGTACACATACCAAAGGGGAATCAGAAATCAGGTGAGGGAGAGAACTGTATAGGTAACATATGCTCTTTCTCCCATCTGTCTCATTCTCTGCTTCTTCCCCACAGATGTTTTATTTTCTTTTCAACTAGCATCTGTGAGAAAATGAACATTACAAAATTGCACATATTCCCCTCCTGTGATTCAAGCACTGGGAAAATGTGCAGAATGGCATTCAAAAAATAAAGTCAAATATGGAGCTGGATTGAAATGTAATCAATATTTCTGTCTGGTTTACAATGACTAGAGGCTTAATCACTTAGAATAAAAGAGCAAAAGGAAAATATACCAAAGTGGAAAAATTATTCAACTAGTCTACAGGAATGTAGTTATACTGTAGAGCACTTTTTTTTCCCTTCTTTTAATGTTTACTCTGCATTTCTTTGAGAGAATTCAGTCTCTGGTGCTAGGTTTTTTGTCCAGCAATAATAATTTGATACTGGAGCATACTTGATCAAGAACATCAGCTGGAGAGCATCAGCTGCACAGTTCCACTAACATCCATATCCATAGAGAATGGACTGACATCACTTAAAGACCCATTTTGGCAACCTCTCCCTAGTTGCCCCCCTTAACCTTTCATATTTTCATTCACAATATTCTGGACAGGAATATACAGTGCAGGCACAGTAAGTTCAACAAATCCATAATACATCTCTCCTACTCTTTACCTGATATACTGTTGAGTTGTGCAGGCACAGTAAGTCCAACAGATTCAGAATGTATGACATTTTCTGCAAACTTGCTGGCACCTGTGCCTTCCCAGAAAGTTTGTAAGGGATTGCTGCTTCAGGTAGCAATTGAATCTAACATTTCCAACAGAAAAAAAAAAAAAAAAGAGGACATGGTTAGTTTCTCCCAAGTGATCAACCAAAACTGTAAGATAGAAAATCTCTCTTGATATTCTGTACAGCAGAAGTCCACAATTAGATGGTGTTTATAAAGTAATGCTCAACAGAAAAGAGGTCCTCTTAAATTAACTTCAGTCACACCTCCTGTGAAACTCAGTCAAACTAGTGCAATTGACCTCTGAGTGCTTTGGGTAACTGCATGAGAGTAAAGATCATTTCACTTCAATTCTGCATTTTCTTTGAGATTTTCTTTAGTAACTTTGTGCTCTAGATTGCTCAGGGCCAAATGCCACAGCTCTCTCTGAGTGACCTGTGTTGATGGTAACTCATACTATTCCTGATCTGCAGTGAGACTGAGGCTGCATGCTGCAATCTAACCTCATTCGTTTTGTGGTTTTGTGTTTAAGACGATTATTAGAGAGTAGAGGCTAGCAAGCGTATCTAACAGTAAGGATGAAATGTAGCAGAGATCTGTCTAGTCACATAAACCACACACTCAACTCCCTTTTTCCTTGTCTGGTATCTTTTTGTTGTTCAATTGCAATAAATGACAACCTATAATCTCATGCAACCTGCATCCTCCTTTTCATCACTGTTCTGTTATTGTCAGTTTCTGATTACTATTTCTACGAAGCACGTTAGCTTAGGAGGCAGCATAGAGAGCAGACATCAGAATGGGCAGCTTTCAATATGTGTGTCCCTCACCTTGACTTCCACTATTCAAGCACAGACATTCAGCTAGCACAATTGCTCTCCAGCTACTGAGCATGAAGGCAGTGACTCCCCCTTAGCCTTCTTTCTCTGCATCGTTCATAGGATCCTATCACCACAAACGTGTCAGTGCAATTCATCACTCATCCTTGCTGTCCTATCTTGGTGACGCCTTGCTTTCTCTAGGCTGCCGCTGCAAGCTGTCTGTTTCAGCCTTGGAGGAAAAAAAAAAAAAGCCATTCGCAAACATAATAAAAGAGGTAACAGCACAAAAGAGTCTGCTAATGGCCAAACCTTTCTGTCAGTCCACTTCCCACAGGCTACTCTGCTGGGTTGGAAATGTAAAGACAGCTAACGGAGATGTTCAAGCCAATGCTGGTGCTGTGGTTATTGCTTTGCCTCATACCTCAAGTGCCGTCCTGCAGAATGACTGCCTAAAGGTAAGCATAATGGTTACCGACCTGCAAATGCCAATCCCATGATGGGGCAAGGCACACTGTTTCCTTTTTCTAGTTTCATTGGCACTGTTGCAGAATACAGCACAGGTAGAAATACAGAGTATTTACCATTCTGACTGTCCCCAGGCACTGTAACTCTTTCTGGTCTTCAAAATAAATTGACTAGTGAGCTGAATGAAGAATAAGGGCACAAAGCTTGGGCTATCCAGTGGTGTAGACAGCGAAACTGCTGAGAAGAAGGAACACATTTATTTCCTGGGCATCAAAGATCTGTTCCCACTGTTCTCTGTTAGTACACAGTGTTCTATATATGAATACAAAGTAATCTTTCCTTTAAAATCTAGCACCTTTGCACTAGCTGTTTAGGTGCACATGACACAGCTGATCCATCTGTAGTTCAGAGCATTACCACAGGGCATTTGTACTACGAAGAATTAATTTGTGATGGGATCCATTAGGGTCTAAAGCCATAGTTGAATTAAGTCACATTATTATTTCTTCTCTCCTCTGCTTTTATCTTCTCTCCAACCAATCCTCATGCTTCAGGGCATATGCTGATTACCAGCTGGGCAAGGGGAAAAAAAGATTCCCAGTTGTGTAGATTTATATGATTAGATGAATTGTGAAATTGTGCAGTTCCTCCGAAATATCCAGCAGAACTAGGAAGAGGATGCTAGATTAGATGAACTGCTGATCTAGTTTTGCAAATCCTCTGGAATGGGTTCTAATACTGAGAATAATTTGCTCTTGGTATTAAGAACAACTTGTTTGGATCTATCTAATAGAAATAACTGGAAGATTCCCTCTGGGTTTTGTTGTTCATGTTTGCCTTTTCTTTTTTTTTTTTTCTTTTTTTTTTTTTTAATTAGACATTTGCCTGTTGGCTCTCTCCTAGTTATTCAGATGGGGTAGGCAGTCTGATGACTGCCAAAACAACTCTTTAGCCTGTGCTCTTTCCCCATTGCAGAAAAGCTGGCAGGAGACAGCAGTGGTGGCCTGAATCTATTCATTGATTTTGAAGGACTTTGGATCTGCCCCATGGGCGTGGATCTGTCAGGATCCTAATTTAACTGATGTGTACCATTAAAAAAGGCTTCGTCACTGGAGGGCAGTGGATGAGCTCCCAGCTTGGTGCACTGCGGAGTGGATAAGATGCAGATTTGATATTTTTCCATGTAAACAGTGGTTACAAGACCCTTGCACAAGCTTCAGACCATCCTTGAGGTGCAATGTAAAGTAGGACAAAATCTTCCCCATCCTATCACTCTTTTCATATTTTTATGGAAAAGCAGCAACATTAATGAGGAAGGAAGACAAAAATACACTGTGTGTTTGTTTGAGAGAGCATGAAAGAAATAAATGTCTGTCGATTTATCTCCTCTGCCATGCCTGTTCATATTCTATTAATGGCAAATCCTTCCATGCCAGCTGCCTGCTTCCTAACCTTGTTTCACATGGGATACGTTTAGAGAATGGAAAGCTTGCCTTTACACTGCTTTTCACTCAGTGTTTTATGTGGCATTGCCAGTTAGATTATTCCCCAGTGAGACATGCTAGGACTGGTACAGTTCCCAATAAACATTCAAATTGAATTTTTGTGGGTAAACTTGCCAACAGTAAATCACTTTTTGGTACCTTCAGGTGCAAACAAGCTGTAATATTTCAGCTCTGGAACATTTTTTTTTAGTCCATGTGGGCCTGAGTGAGATGCCTGCTGAGTAATGTTTTTTTTTCAGTGAAGTACATGCTATTCTTTCAAATATAAACTCTTCTGGCAGTGGAACAATAGAAGTTCTTTAAGCAACTGATCTGCTATAAACAGTGATGCAGACCACTTGTTTGGAAATATTGAAAGCTAGTTAGAGCAAATATATGCAAATAGCTAAGTGAAATATTTAAATAGCTGAAATAAGCATACGTATATTTATGTCCCCACAACACAGGTGTAATGATTACTCTTCTGTGAGCACACAATGGTTGGTAGGGTTTTCTATCTCCCAGGGAATCCCATACATTATTTATTTGGCTGTATTTCATTTTCATCCAAGTAGAATCCCTCTCCCCCACCCCCTTTAAGCCAGAAAGACAATTTCACTTGCCTAACGACAAGCAGATCCAATAGTAATATTCTGCTCAAACTCGGCCTGGTATGCTCTGGGCAAAATCATCTAAGAGAAGACAGACAGGTTTAGTCTTTTCCAAGGGCTCCAGAGGAATTCTGCTGCCTGAAACCACCTTTGGAAGGCTCTGATTTAGCTTCCTGAGCACACCTCAGCAAGTGCTGTCAACTTTTAATGCAGTTTCAGTCCTCTCTGGGTCCCAGTGGAAGAAAAGGGTGTCAACACCATTGTGGTTCTGCCTCTCAGATTTTGACAATATCATCCAAAGATGGCAATTTGGCATTTTGGCAATGCTAGGCAGCAAATACTGTGGCAGAGTAAGCACCTCTTTTTCACCATGGCATTTTCCTATGACTGCCATAGCCCTGACAGAAATGCCCATTGAGAAAATAATAGGTCAACAAATATAGCTACCTTATGTATTATCAGATGTGGCCGAAGTTGTGGTGAGGAGGAGATATTTAAGGCTTTATTGGATGACTTACCATCCCAGACACGAAGCTGTGATGGCTGTGTGCAGAGGGAACAGAGTTATCAAAGCTGTTTGGTATTTCTGTAACAGAAAGAAGTGCTTTATGCTGTACAACAAAGCTGCTGAGGGACAAATGTAGGTCCCTTTTCCAACTTCCATACTGCTGGCTCAAATATTTTATGTTATGTTTATCTTATTTCCTTAATGCTTAGCAAGTCTGTAAGATAAATAAGACAAAGTGGCTGTAGACTTTATGGTTATGGTTTCCTTGTGTCTTCTTGTGATCATTTTCCCGGAAACTAGAAAACACTTCCTGAAAGGCCTACCAATAATCTTTTTTCTCTTCTCCAATTCATCCATCATTCTGTTATCAATAAAGATATTTTTAAAAACCCACAACTTTCAGCAAATTCCATACATGTCTGTGTGTCAAGATACTCAGAGCAATATTAGCACTCTTGTTAGGAGCAATATTTTTTGTTGATGCTTTAGAGATTTATCTATTCGACTAGCTGAGAAATATAATGAAATTTTATTGGGACATTATCAAAAATAGACATGAACTTTCTGAATTTCTATATATCAGATAACTGAGTTACTGGGCACTTAATATCATCTACCAGCACAATATGATACCAGCTACAAAATTTGGCTTTTTAAGTTAATAATTATAAAATGCAACCAAAATTATTCCAAAAACAAAGAAAAAAAATTTCCTTTTAGAAAAATACTTAGAGAATGCAAGTAATTGAATTTACTCAAACTCTATATATGCTTCTTCCGCATTAATTTTCTAGTTATATTCTAATTCATTCACTTTAAGAATTATTTACATTTTTAAAGTTAACTATTCAACATTTCATAATTTTGATCTTGTGGCTCCACCTTTTCAAAGGATAGGGAAAAAACCATACTTTTTCCTTATATTTTATTGATGCTAATCTGGCCTATTGACATAGCTTCACTGGTTAAAAAGAAATGTTGCTATACACCTAATCTGCTGTAGCTTCCCTATGAACATGTGCCCCATGAAGTACTGATTTTTTCTTTCTGGTAGTACCTGAGGAGTTAGTGATGTCTTAAAACAGATTGTTAATTTTCATGTCTTTATTCAGCATGTTTTCAATAGTATTGAATGCTTAATACAAATATTAGCTCTTTCTGTCTCACAAAAAAACAAAAGTTAATTAATCGTTGAGGTTGAAATGGTGTTAAAGTATATTGAGGAAGGAAAAAATAGAGAAAAATGCTTTAATTGAAAACTCTTTTTCTGCCTATTCAGTTTATAAAAATCTCTTGGGATATCATTTTACTAATCTTCTAGTAATCAAAAAGCTAAGCACTATAAGTATATTTTGAACTATTAATTTATTTAGAAGGTAAACCAAAATGTCAAAAAGGAGACAACACAAACAATTAATCTCAGGGGTATTTTCTTATGTTATAAAATAACATATTTGTCTGTCTTTTAAGGTTACCTACATGCACATTCCAACAAGTGAAAATGAAAAACAATGTTTAACTCAGAAATATGTTTGACTTAAAAATCTGATTGTTTTTCACCCATCCTCTCTAAGAATATAAATAACACCTACCAACAGAATAGCAACTAACACAGCTTCAATCCTGTAGAAACTGAGAATGGTCACAAGTCTTTTACAAAGAATATCTGTTGTAAAATGTGCACTCCCTTTCTCTTTGGTGCCATATTACATGAAAATTTCAAGTAGCATTTAAGTAAATTTAGAAGTGCTCAAACAGAAACACAGAGAGGCAGAAATCACCAGATATTTGCCAAGCTCCACTACAAAGTGAGGTTGCAAAATTGCTATAATTGAAGCCGAGCAAGGCTAGACTTGACATCCATCTATTAAGGATCAATTAGGAATAATTAAATCATGATGCATGGCAGAGTAGATTAACTCTTCCAACCAGGTGATAATAACATCATTTCCCCTTTAGCCCACACAGCCAATATTGGGGCTCTGTTTCCATTAGGAAAGCAGATTGATTATATGAACCTGGAATATTCTTTGCAGCAGCCGAGTTTATTTACAGAGAGTGCATCCAGTCCTGTTGGTTTGAACAAAGTAGAAATAAACAATGGCAGGCAGTTCTCTTGCAGGCAAATTTCCAAGCCTGCCTTTTCAGCATGTTTCTTTTCCACAAAGCAAGAGTGCAGGCTTTCCTCTGGCTTGCTGCCACAGGCAGACCCAGTTATCTTTTGGTTTTCGGATGTCTTTGAACACACCCAGATGAACACACTGTCTCTCCTGCATGTGAAGTTTGTTGATTATTCCCCACCATGCAACTCTGGACAGCAGAGTATTCTTACATTAAATGGCAGACTACTGTGCTGGGACAGAAGGGGAGGCTCCAGGGAGACCTTATAGCAGTCTTCCAGTACCTAAAGGGGGCCTACGGGAAAAAACTCTTCAGCAGGGCCTGTTGAAAGAGGACTAGGGGTAATGGTTTTCAAAATAGAGGGAGAAAGATTTATTAGATATGAGGAAAATAATTTTTATAATGAGGATGCTAGAACACTGGCACAGGTTGCCCAGAGACATAGGGCATAGTGGATGCCCCATCCCTGGAAATATTCAAGGCCAGACTGGATGAAGCTCTGAGCAACCTGATCTGGTTGAAGATGTCCTGATCCTTGCAGGGGGCTTGGACTAGATGACCATTAAAGGTCCCTTCCAACCCAAACTGTTCTATGATTCTATGACATTCAAGTTGGTGAGTTGCCATGATGCAGTGTTGAATGACAGTACAAGGTCATACTGACTGCACGGTCTCCAGTTTGGGTCTGCATTCAGTACTTTGGCTACTGGGGCTGGCTCATGCAAAACTGGTTCAGAATCATTCACTTTCATGGTACATCTCTAAAATTCTGCGAGCATCAGTCCATGCCTGTGCAGTGCGCCTGTTGTTCTGGTGACATTTTAAAAAGGGCTTCACTTCCCTTTCCCTTACTTGAAACAGAATGCTCCTGTGGCTTTTATATGTTCATCTGCCATTCGCAAAGATAAAAATTTAGTTATGGCAGATATTAATGTCTAGCATAATAATGTTTAAGAGATAATTCAGAATTGCATTGTTAAATAAAAATATTGATCCTTAAATGTTGCTTAAATGGGTGGGGAGTAGTCTGAGATTCAATTGTTACAGCTTCAGTTTCAGGCTTCAGTATAGACTCCTGCATGGAGATAGTGAATTAATTTAATCTCTCTGAGTGTCCATAGGTCAAATGACTAGAACAACACAATACCTTTCGTAGAGACTTAAGCTGTGGCTGGCTTATTTTGTATGAACCTGATTCAAGACGTAAGGAAGTCAATCAAAAAGTTTCCATTGATTTTCTCAACAAATTAATCATATTTTTATGGGCTGAGTAATACTTTTTTTTTTTTTTTTTTTTTCCCTGTGAGGGAGGATCAAAGGTGCACCTTCTGCCCAAATGTCCTGAGGTGATATATGTTCTATCATTCTTGAGGTGGGGAAAGGGGGAAGAAGAGGGAAAGCCATCAAATATATTAATTGGAAAAATCACCTTTTATAATTAGACAAGTTTTCCAAATCTTCAGATGATGAATTGTGAGTGCTGGGAGGAGAACTGATGTAGGAAAGTTTAACAGGCAGATAATTTCTTAGGAATTGTGGATAGGCAAACTTTGGGGAAAGAGCATCCTTTTTCTCTCTTTCTCCTCCTCTCTCCAGCCCGAGTTTTCTGTTTAAAGTACAAGGCATAATAGGGCTCTGTTCTGTACACTTTGAACAATATGCTAACTTTCATGCACATGCATAAAATGCAAAAAGGGATCTTCCTGTGATACAGAGTGGGGTCTTGTGAATGCTACATAAATTACAAAGAGAAAGCGCTATAAAAAAAAATTAAATTATATCATCTGCAGTGTTGTGTGAAGTTAATTATGAAAGTAATCCAATATTCAAAGTAATGTTTAAAAATACTTATCCAAACTCTTTTTACAGTACACCTAGTCTATCAAAATTCAGGTGAAACTTGTGCAAACCCCTCTGCATATGAACAGGATTCAATGTGTGTGAACTTGCTTTCATGTAAAACTGGTTTCTATATCAGACCAGGAGAGATAGGTGCAAAACACTCCCTCATACACAAAATACAGGCTAATCAATTGGTTGCACAGTTCTAGACCATCAGCCTTCCTCAAAAGCTTGGGGGTGTTCTCCTTTGTACCTTAAAGGTATGCAGTAGGTGTTCTAAGTTTGAGCATAATGAGCTCTTATGGTTCCATAAACCAGAAACCAATGAAGAGGGTGAAGAAAAATCAAGCAAAGACATGAAATTTGAAAGGAAAGAGAAATAAGAATTGCTACCCACATGCAGGTGGACTGTGAATATCAAGCATACCAGTGATTCAGTCACTTTTTTTTTGTTTGTTTGATGAGGTGACTATTGGTTAAATAGTCACAATTCCTTCAGAACTGGAAAATCAGTTTGAAATTGAGGAGCATGCTGCACATCAGTGCTACAAGATAAGGGCTGCTATTAAGAAAAGGCTACACTGCGGAAGCAAAATAGCTTCAATTTTGTTTTCTTTGGGTTAACAGGGAGTGGCTAGAGGATATGTAATGCTCTGAGTGTATTCCCCATTCATGTTAAACTTGAGAAAGCATGCCTGTTCAAACTAGTAGGGAATATAAGTATTAAAAGTAAATAGTAAGATGGGGCAACAGTATTTGTTCCCTAATAGTTAACTTTTCATAAACACTGAACCCGTTACCAAGGTGCAAGTCTATATATTATTTGATTTTTTTAAAAAATGTGTAAAATCTTTCTGATTAAGGTACATATTGTGCTAAAGCCTTGTGGAAATTCCAGTGTCCTACATTGCTCTGGAGACACTAGATGAGTGAACTTCTATTATAATATGGAGAAGCAAAAGACCGTCAAGCAACTTTTTAAAAATGCATAACTTCTTATTTCTGTCTCAGATATTAGTTTCAGTAGCAATATGGCTAAGTATTATTCTACAGCCTTCCTGTTAGTAAAGTCAAAAGTAAAAGTAAACAGAACACTATTATTTCTACTGGAGACAAGCAGAAAGAAAGGAATAGTCACTGACAAGAGATTAATATTACACTCAAATACCCTGCTGATAGGAGTTCTTATTCAAACTGGACTTTAAATAAGTAGCACAAAAGCACAGGCTAATAGATAAAATTTGTTTCTGCAAGTCATAACCACTTTGCTCTCTTAACCTTACTGGGTTCAAAATTAGTCCAATGCTTATGAATATAGGCTTTAATTTCTATAAAGACTCCTGGCAGATTGAGTCCTTCTAGAACACTGTTAGTTCATCTGCTCCTATTTTTTAATTTTTTCTTCAAGCTGAGAAATAGACTGGAGAGATCTGTGTGTACACGTTGCTTTTTAACTGTGCAGTCCCAGGGACAGGGAGACCCTAGTGATCATACTCCAAGGAGAGAAAGATTAGGCTATGGCTCATTCCATCTGTATTGACGTGATCAATAATGGCTGTGCCTGTTGCAAACTATGTGCATATAAGTACTGTATAAACATTGTTAAATAAAAGACTGCTGCATTAAATAATATGACCTTGCTACCTTTTAGTTGCAGTCCTAGAGTGCAAACTTGTTTTAATTAGCAGTCAGCAAGCAGACTGTAACTTCACTGAAGGAGCATTGAAGAATCACTGCCTATTAACAACCCAGCGGTAAGTAAGCCAGTACAAATACTTATAACCAAATAGTGTGCATTTCAGGAGTGGAGAGGATTAGCTATTGGGCACACAACACAGTGGAGGAAATTGCTTTATTCCCAGTACTGCTGGGTACCAGGAGGCAATCACTGTGCCTCTAGCCCATTAACAGCATTCAGAGTGTTGCTTCACATAGAAGGGGTTATTGGCTAACCACTGGGTGACCAATTAAATGCTATGAATAAGTCCCAAACCAAACAGCATGGGGCCTGTTTGTGGCACAGTGGTATCATTACTAAAGTGAAAAACTTGATGAGAAAGGAACATATTTAATTATAGAACTATACAAATGGCTAATTAGGACCATAAAGTGAAATGAATGACTTTCCAGTGGATTTTTGAATGTTACTGATAACTGCTCCGCTTCTTTGGAGACTATGAAAGTGATCTACAGTGCTAGCCTGCATGTTATGGTAATGGATGGGTCTTCATTACTGGGGACATGTTTGACCTGGTTGCTCAGGTAGCATGGGCAGTCCTCAATTCCTCTCCCGGCAAGAGTTCTCCTGGTGCAGCCTCTGGTCTGCCGTGGGTTCTGCTTGCTTTCACCCCTCCTTTTTACAGATTTAGAGGCAAAAGCGTTACCTGCAATAGAAACTCCCTCTCACTTTGAAATCAAGCGTCTCGCTAATTTTGTGGCAGCTCAGACCCATGCTTAGTTTTGGCCTTTAAAATCACTAATGAGTTTGAAAGAAATCTTTCCCCTTCATAACCCTCCCCAGGATCTTACAGACTCCTGCAGCCATACCAGTTATTTTAATCTTTACCACAGAAAGTAGAGATTCCTTTGAATTACTTAGTCTGGTTTCCAAAAGAGACCCCAGAGCTCAATGATTTCTTAACGAGTAGCGAACTTTTCATTTCTTCGCTACATGTATCCTCAAAATGAGGAGAGGAATGTTTCCACTTCACGAAAGTAGAGGGACCTGATTTTTTAACTGAGTTTTTTTTCCAGCTGTGTAGGCACTCTGAGGCTTAGAGAGGATGCTTATCCTTGTAAACGACCCATCCAATTATTTATTGACTCGATTAGTGGCAACAGTAAAAGGAAAGGCTGAATGTTGGTTGGTATAGTAAGCACACTGTACCGCAGTATAAACATTATGTGTTATGATGTATTCGTACTAACACAAAGTAATAAAGACAGAGCAAAGTCCAATCATCAGAGCCCCTTAATGCTGACAAAACCCTTGCAAATAACACAGGCTTCAGCGGTACCAGAGTCGTGCTGAGATCTGGTTTGAAAATGCCCGTAGGTGCACGGATGCCAGGGAACTTGCACGTTCAGCGTACAAGAAGACCTCGGAGGGCCTGGGAGCAGAGAAGTTTGCATGCATACATCCCTAGCCAGAAACAGAACTAATTGCATCCCTGTTGTTTTAGTTTCTGTGAGCTTTGTCTGCATTTCTCAGTCTCCAAAAGAAAACTGCTCCCCTTCTCTGATTCCAGACTTCCTCACTCTAAATTATCAATGCTAAGGGCTTGAAAGATTTAACATTACTTTCAGTGTTTTATGGCCTCATCTTTCATATCATCCATCATCATATAAGTACACAGTAAATTTTCTGTCCTAATGTGTGCAGAAATTAGTGTAGTTCCTTGTTGACTAAAAGAAAATCAATTAATGCGTTCCAATAAAGAGCATTCTCAAGTAGATCAAATTGTTTGAGATGCCCTTCTGCCTAATTAAGTGATGTGGCTCTGTGGGTCCTATTGTGGATCTCAACTGTGCACCATGGAGGTGATAAAATATAAAAGCTTAATTTGAAGTTTGGCTAGCCCATCCTATGAATCTATTTCAAAGCCAAACTTCAAATTAAGCTTAATTACTTTCTTAGCTTTGACACCTCATGAAATACAAGACTAGTGCCTAGGCTCTGATAATATTGGTTGCATTTTTTTTTTAACCAAGGGGAGGCTTGCAAACAGCTGTTTGTGGATCTGTTGTTTTATGAGCCTATAAAAGAAAGTAATGTCAGTAAAAGGAGACTTACTGACTTTACCTACAATATCCAAAGCCCTTGGTGCAAGAATTAAGAAACTTTTCAAAAGCAGCAGAAAATGGTCAGCAGAACCCATATGATTCACATTTCTTTACAGACAGCAATGTCCAGGATATTTCAGATTCTGAATGCATCAAGCTTTTTCCCTGAAAAATCTACCATATTGCAGTTTGCCAAAAGATACAGAAAATTATGATATCCTTGTACAGGGTGAGGAATATATTACTATGTAATTTTTGTATGGAGTAAATCAAGAAGCTGGTGTGTGATTGATTAGTATATGATGCTATTGGACAAGGAAGCACCAGAAAGAAACATTAGTTTCAGATCATGAATCTTCTATGGACTGGAAACAATACTCTCCTGAATTTGAAGTTTATCTACAGATGCTTATATTACATGACGAAAAAGATTCTCTTCATTGAATCAAATTACTGTCTCCATGTTTTCCTTCTGAAGATGGGATAGTACTGAAAACTAAAGTTACACACTAAGCATAACTGCTATTTTTCTCTAGATCATACTGTGCAGTAGCAATCACAGTGTACATTTTTTCATCATTGACCTGAAGCTGTGGCAAAAGATTCATTGTTATAGCTGAAATATTGTTTACAAATACATCTTCTATTGGTTTCATTTATTAATTCATATCCAGTGAGAAGCAGACAATAAAACTGTGAAGTAACTAAATTTCATAGAAAGCGTAGGAAAATTTCTCCTTACCATTAAAACAGGAAACACTATTCTAATAGTGCTATTGTGAGCAAGGGAAGATGCGTACAAAATGGTAGGCGATCAGCTATTCAAAAATTAAAATTCCACCTACTTATGGAGGGTATTTCTGTTTATTTCTACATTAAGGAGATATCATAACCAGAGAGTTGTTCTTCTCATAAACACTTCATTACTAATACGTTATAAATGAGGAATAGGGCTGGTAAAGTCTGTTGTCATTATCCTTATGGAGATGTTCTTTCTGCCCTTTCATAGAAATTGGTATGATCCTATTGTGAAATGGACTGTACTGGTGCCCATTTAAGACTATCAGAAATATTTCATTTTTATTATGGGACAAGAAAGGACTCCTTTTTATGCTGAACAAATGTAGTAACAGAACAGATTGTACATACTACAAATCCTTAAAAGAAACAATGGCATCAAACATAGTGATATGATCTGGTATTCTACATTAATCTGAATATATAGACACAGTTTATCGATGTGGTATTATGCACATGCTAATGCATTACAAAACTAAAGCATGCAATTTTATGTGCCTAAGTTAACATTGGATTAGTAAGATTTTCAGATATTAAGAACACTAAATAGAATTTTTTTTTCATCCTTCTGGATCACTAACATAGACATAATATTTTGTGTTTTGAAATGTTGCTGGCACATATTACATTTATATTTTTATTTGCAATGTATCCCAAACTAACAATGCCTTAGTTAGACAGATCCTGACATTTACGGCCAGCAGTTCTCACTTAGTTTTTGTAACCTACGAATGGAATGGGAAGAGTCATATAAAATAGTCAGGTAAAGAATACAACAAGTACACTAAAGCTTAAAGTAAAACTTGGGGTTAATTAAGATTTCTAAAAAGTAGAGCATGTACAGTATCAAGCCACAATAGAGAAACCATGTAGCACTTATATCCTGATCTCATATCTAAGGCTAAAAAGGCTTAATATATTGCCCATATTCTATGCTATATTTGCTCCAAGTTATACCACAGGAAGAAAATGCTCTAATTTGCATCATCCCAGTGTGAAACTGCCCATGTACTTAAAGCTGAGAAGGTCATTTTCTTCAGGCCTGAATTTCTGGTGAGATCCACTGATCAAATCCAGATATGAAGTATTTCATTTCTGCTATTTTTAAGACATAGGATCTTTAAAGTGACATCTTTTCATGCTTGTACCATTCAACCATGCTTCAGTGAATTTTTATCAGTCAATAGGGAAAAAAAAACCCACATTGCCTTTGAGCTGAGAATGAAATGGAAAAACTGCAGGACAGAAAGACCTTGCTTGACAAACCAGAGGCAACTTTGAAAAGATCAGAATTGAAACCGATGTTCAATTTTACACAATTGCCCTTTGGAGTAACATTTAATTAGTAGACAAAAGAGAAAATCTATTAGGTCTTTGTGAAAAAAAAATGTGAATTTTGTGGATTTGGATTTAGCTTCGTTATTGGAGATATTAACATTTTGCTAAGGGACTCTGGTTGTTGCTGTATTCTCTGTAGCCAGTGATTTTGCAAAGCTTCATGTGATCTTCCATTTATTGTGCTGGTATTTCTTAGGAGGGAATTCATTAGGTTGGAGTGAGGTAACATCAGACTTCAACAATTATTTTTTTTTTATTTCATCACAGCAGCATGCTTTTTCCTTATATAACAATAGAGTAATTCGTAATATACTTTACAGCAATGTATTTACAAGCCTTAAATATCTACTCATGAGACTACAGATTTCAGTCTAGTCTCTTATAAAGTTTCTATGCTTATAGGAAGGCAGGAACTGTTCTGCATTTGCTGATCTATGTGAAAAGCATGAGTCCTCACCATACAAGCACATATCACAGTGGAGACTTTAGCAGTGGGGAGCAGATTGCTACATCCAAGATATTACATCCATGGCCAGTGAGGAGATTGACTTTTTTCCTTTGAATCTCTATGGGAGTTTTATCTTTGGTCAGAGATATGAAATGCTGATTCATTTGATTGCTACCAGCTTTTTGAGTGGTGCAATTGGGAAAATGGCATAAGAAAGTTTATATAAGCAGAATTCATTCTTGTAGATCAGCTTCTTTTCCTTCTCCTGAGTTTGCTGATCCTCAAAGATCTTCCATCTAGAGATCTTTTCTTCAGGAAAAGGAGAAATTACACCATGCAAGGGGAAGGATTACCCTCGTCTTCTGGTCATCTCAAGGATTTGTAACCTTTTTCCCCCTGAAAGGGTAAAAGAGACAATGAGACATGGCCTCATCAATGTGAATCATGTCAATGGAGCCATGCTAATCCCTCCGCACCTGTGCAGAGCCTGTTGGACCTGCTGGACAAACCAGTGATTCTCTTGAGCCAGGCAGAAGTTTTGGAAGAACAGCCAGGATCCATGTGCATGCATAAAGTCAGTGAGCGGGACTTCTGATTTTGTGTAGGCGAAGAGCTAGGTGTCTGTTCTTCAGTAAAAATAAAGAGTTGGGTGTTTTAATCTACATGCTGTGATGCTGTTAAAGCTTGATGTCTGGGTCTACTTAGAGCACTGCAATCGTGTTAAAGGACTGATGACAGGCATGAAGTAACTAAATGCTCAAAGTGTACTGAGAGCAGCTATCAACAAAAGGAGCCTTGAATTAAATCCCTGCCCCTAGACTTGAGCTGATCTCTCAGTCCTCGCCCAGGAAGCTTCTCTGCTCTGCTTTATGCTCATCCCTTTCAGCACACATTTTATGAGAGACAAGGGGAAGAGGAAGCAAGAAGGGGAGGGGGAGGAAAGGCAAGCTCACTTGCTGCCAACTACTTTATCTCTCTCTCTAGCTATTGTTCTAATAAGCTTCTTCCCATTATGTCATAGAGCCTTCATAAGTATCGAAAGTACAATCACTTATTAGAAGCCAAGTAGCTGACTATGTACTTCTGTATGTTTTGTATGACATCTGGAACATTTTGAATATGACAAACAATAACAGAAAAAAAAGGATTCTTGCCTGACTGTCTCTTCAAAGAGACATCAAAGAACAGCATTAAGGATGCACTGGAAATGTGATGATGTTTTGCTACTCGGATACATGTTTCAGGAGAGTCGCTGAAATCCTGGTCTACCTCTCTTGATGGAGGAGAGGAATGGAATATCAAAAGTAAAAAATGCTGAATTGATCAGCTGAATAAATGTTTGGAGAGTGAATCTTTCAAGAGCCACGCTTTAGTATTCAGAGTATTCAGAGTCCCAAGCAATCAGTGTCATTTCTTGGTGAAAATTTGACAAAAATATAACCTGGTTTGAAATCCTCACCAGGACTCAGCTTCTACAGAGCTCTTGTACTAAAGGTGCAGCTAGTCATATGTGAACAGAAGGTTGGTATCTGGTTCAAATCCCAACACTCCATCTGTCAGCTTAAATATTAAGAAATTTAGTAACACGAGGTCAGTGGGGGCGCTTCACATAAAGCATAAAACAGTGCTGTGTTTCAGATGATTTCCAGAAGGAAAATGCAAGGGAAGAATTGGAGATAATCTCTAAAAAAGATGTCAGATTTTGTCTGATGAAGCTATTTCACAGTCTGTCAATGTTTATTGTGAGTTTGTTTTGTTAAATCTTCTGTGTAGTGTTAATATTTACCTTAAGATACTGAAACAGCAAAGATAACAGTGGAGTTATCTAGTACTTGCTGCTCTTCTCTATATCAAGCAAAACTCTAAATTTTATAAAGCTTCACCTGAAGAAAGGCTGATAGATCAAATTTTGTCTTATCTTAGTGGTAGATAGATTGCCACAAATCATATCTACCTTTTTTTTTCTTGCCTTTATTAGTGAACACTTGCCATACTAGACTCCTTAGGATTGTTCCTCCTGCTTCGTATGATGAAGAGAAAATACTTGCTGCTATTGTCCTATTCAGCTGAATCTGAATAATGCTCTTTTTCATTCATTCACCATGTCCATCAATTTTGTGTTCTTAAATTAGAATAAAAAGGATAGTAAGTGCATACAGTCTGCCCAGATAATTTCTTAAGAATCTTCATGTAAACTCAGTCTGCACTGCTGAAAAAAAAAAAGATGTAGCTACACTACCATACATTAGTGAAATTTCTTCTCCCCCAAAACACAGACTGGTGGCTTGACCTTGGCTAGCCACCAGGTGCTCACCAAGCTGCTCTATCACACCCCGCCCTCAACTGGGCAGGGCGAAAAAAAGTACGATGAAAGGCTCATGGGTTGAGGTAAAGACAGGGAGATCACTCAGGAATTACTATCATGGCCACAGCAGACTTCGTTTGGGGAAATTAATTTAATTTATTGCCAATGAAATCAGAGCAGGATAATAAGAAATAAGAACAAATCTTAATGCATTTTCTCCCCACTCCTCCCTTCTTCCTGGGCTCAGCTTCATTCCCAAATTCTCTACCTCATCCCCCTGAGCAGCACAGAGGGACAGGGAATGGGGATTGTGATCAGTTCATCGCACATTGTCTCTATCGTTCCTTCCTCCTTACACTTTTCCCCTGCTCCAGCGTAGGGTCCCAATCATGGGAGACAGTCCTCAATTAACTTCTCCAACATGAGTCTTTCCCATGGGCTGCAGTTCTTCTCAAACTGCTCCAGCATGGGTTGTTTCCACAAAGTGCAGTCCTTCAGGAACAGACTGCCCCAACATGCATCCCCCACAGCGCCACAGGTTCTGCCAGCACACCTGCTCCAGTACAGGCTCTTTTCCATGGCATCACAGGACCTACCAGGAGTCTGCTCCAACACAGGCTTCCCACAGGGTCACAGCCTCCTTTGGGCATCCATCCGGCATGTGGGGGTCCTCCACAGGCTGCAGGTGGATCTCTGCCCCACTGTTAACCTCCATGGGCTGCAAGGGGACAGCCTGCCTCACTATGGGCAGTACCACTGGCTGCAGGAGAAACTCTGCTCCAGTGCCTGGAGCACCTCCTCCACTCCTTCTTCACTGACCTTGGTGTCTGCAGAGTTGTTTCTCTCATACATTCTTACTTCTCTGCCCCAGTTGCTGTTGTGCAGCAGTTTTCTTCCCTTCTTAAATATGTTGTCACAGAGGCACTATCACCATCACTGAATGGCTTAGCGCTGGCCGGTGGTGGATCTGTCTTGAAGCCAGTTGAAACTGGCTCCATCCAACATGGGGGAAGCTTCTGGTATCTTCTCATAGATGCCCCCCTGCTACCAAAACCTTGCCATGTAAACCCAATAGACATAGTTCTTTTCAGGCAGCAGAGATCAATGGTAGTCATATTAACAGTGTTAAAACCTTCCAGTTCATATTGCAAGACTTGGATAGGCTGTTGGGAAAGGAGGTATGAGTAAAACTCTAGTAGTTACCAAATTGCGACAATTAAGTTGAATTATTTGGAACAAAGACATTACAATGAAAACCTAGTAGTTAGAAGAATGCAGATTGGTCTAAATACTGGTATGTTGGGAAGAAAACTACATAAATAGGCATCATTCTTTGAATGATTACACAAGCAGACATGGTTTTCTGTGTGAGCATTGGCTACTGATTAGGTGGATGTAAGATAGTTGAGAAAATATATCAGTAAAGCACTAGACCTCTATGTTTGAGCCCCTGTTGAGAAGTGAGAAATGTTAGCTCAGACACAGTTAACACAGTAAGGCAACTAGATGTCTTCGAGACAGAAACCTAATCAAGCCTGGCAACCTTGGAGTAAAGCTCAAGAAGCTCACAACTGTCATTTGGACAGTGACACCAAAACACTGCAGATTTTCGAGATGTTTAAAATTTTGAAATTATGTCTTGGTCTGATGAGATTAGCTCTCACAGAACAACATAACAACTTGCTTTTTAGCTAAAAGGCTTACAACTTCTGGGGGGTGGTTGGGTCTGTGATCATATTATTTTTTTCTGGTACTGCAATTTCCCCAGATTACTTTAATGAAGCCTGTCAGCAACACTTTTCTGACCATAACTGAACTTCTAATACCAGATATTTATGGAATGGTTTGTATTTTTCAATTGACCACATATAGGAAGGCTTTTTTTCTGCACGTTAGACTTATTTTTAAAATAAACATCATGCCTATTGTCTTTGTATCTGAGACACCTTCTGTTCTTAATATGCTGAAAAACAAAGCCTGTTTCTAAATCCAATAATGTGCTCTTCACAGGTAAAGATACAGGCCAAAAATTGAGACTTGCGGGGAACTGCAAAATAAAGTAGGCTTTCATGCCAAGTTATTGTGGGTTTAGGGATGGTATTACTATGTGATGATACGTTAGTCAAAAGATCTTCTATCAAGTAAATTCAGATGATGTTCATGAATTTTCAATTGAGCTTTTCAGCAGCTTTTTCTGCTGGGTTTCTTTGGAGGGGGAAGTCTTCTTGGATAGTTTGTTTTCTGACACCAGCCAGAAGTCATCTTTGGAAGTCTGAGAGGTAAGGAATCTTCAAAGAGAGGCAGAACACCTCTCTCCCTGTGTGTATACAAGCCCCTTCAAAAGATGCTTAGTGATTGACATCTTCCTTTGCGTACTACAGTATCTTGTCAAAAGTGATGGAAACATACTGTGTGGTTTTCTGAATTCCCTTTGAAAATCTCATTTTGACTTTATGTTCTAAGTAGTACAGTCAACCTATGATATCCCATCTAATGCTGTTACAGTTCAGCCTGACAGTAATCGCAGTGACTCTTAAGGCAAGCTGAGTATCAAGGGTGGAAAAAATTAGATCAGTTGACCATTCTCTCAATTTTCACAGTGATTACTTGAGAAATGCTTTATTTTTGGCCTTTAGACATCTATGAGTTATTGTTTATTATTGATAGAGAAATGTGAAATGTGTTTTAATATTCAGTATTTTTAAAAAAAATATATATAATTTCATGTCAAGCAAATTTTGTCTTTGATGTTGATAGAGTTTTGTTTCATGGCAGAGAAATTCTAGCCTCTTGCCCTTTTTTTGTTGAATGGGTTTGTGTTGAAAGTTAAGGCACCGATAAATTAGAGGGTAATTATTGTTGCATCCAAATATTTCAGAATCTGCTTGCTCTGGCCAGTATTTCTATATGAGGGAAGTATTGAGACTTCCATCAAAATATTTGGCATCTGATAGTCAGAATACAAAGGACAAGGTATCTTATTGCTTCCTTAAACTTTCACTGAAGTGCTATTATTTCACCCTGAATTTTTATTTTAAACAACATATTTGTACCCTATACAGTGGGATTGTTTGAGTGCCTAACCGCTAAATAATATTATTGGCTAAATGAAAGAGTAGTTTTTAAGACAATTTTAGGGAATGTGGTAGTCTAAAACAAAGGAAAATTTACCTCTGAACAAGGAAACGCACAGACACTTTCAAGCCACTGTGCCCACTAAAGGAAGCTTAATGGCAGTCCATAACATCTACATTTCACAAAGAATCACAGAATCATAGAGTAGTTTGGGTTGAAAGGGACCCTTAAAGGTCATCAAGTCCAATCTGCCTGCAAGGAGCAAGGAAATCTTCAACTAGATCAGTTTATTAGTTAATTTACTGTATCCTCAAATCAAGGTAGAGCTTTTGGCCTGGAAACTGGCCTGGCTTCTGGCCAGTTAGAGCTCTGGTAGAGCTTCTGAGGTTTTTCTAATTGTGGAAAACCACCTTATCCATTGCAATACACTGAGACTTTGAGTTGCTTTCAAATTAGAAGACTTACCTTCAATTCAGTGCAGGAGCAGTACAGTCAGAAACCTTCCAGTTAGACAAAACAAGACTGATCCCAGCAGGTAGCATAGTCTTTATGAGTTCTGGCTGTTGCGTGCATTATGAGATTTCTTTAATTGTCGAGCCCTGCAAGAAGTATGAGCTATTAATTCAGGCACTTTATGAATATTTACCAAACCTGAAGTTCCTGTCTCCTAAAGGAAAAGGGAAAAAAAACCATGAGCTTTCTATCTGTATTGCTTTAAACAAAATTGAAGGGCACAGCTTCAGGGCAACAATAGGAACCAGGAAGAAAATGTACTGTAAGTCCCCCTCTTTGTTACAGTGAACTTAGAGAAATCTGCTTCTTCTGAAAAACCTTTGGTATAAGAGATGCTGGGATACGTCATTTGCATTAAATTCTCTGGTGCAGATATACAAACTGCCCTGTAAAATTAGTATTAGTAGCAAGTCCCTCAGGGATCTGTAACAGGTAAGAGCAAAGGTGCTGCATTCATTTGAACCCATGCATTTGAGGATTACACTGACTAATAACAGCTTGTGATGTACTGTGGACTCTGTCGAAAATAGTGGTAAATGGACCTGTAACACTTCTGTCAGCCTGAACTGAAAGAAAAAGAGCTTTAACTGGCTTCAACTGTCAGCCAAGACTGTTTAAACTTACAGCCACTGTGCTCTACCACAAAGCTCACTGGACAAGGCACAGTACCTTCACCAGAGTCCTACTTGGAAACCTTCATCAAGTGAAATGCCTCAGCGGTCGTTGTGACAATAGGACCCTGTGCTTGTGACAATAGGACTTTGCACAAAAATAATAAAAAATGTACAACAAAGGAAAACTAATGGACCAGTTTCAGAACATGATAATCCTCAGGACTGCAATAGTGGATGACTGCTGGGTGGGAAAGAAGTGACACAATCAACACTTGTAGAATTGGGTCATCAAGAAGCCACTGTGTTTAGGATGCAAGCACTTAGTTACATGTGTAATTACAGTGGTTAATCATAGCAAATTTGGCATGAGTAAGGTCTGAAAGGTTTTGTCTGCTGAAAACATATATTAGGTGAAGATCTGGACTAGTACCACTATATTAAAGTCTTCAGGTACATCCTGCAAGAAATTTCTGGCTAATGAGAAAGTTATATTGCTAGTAATTGAAAGATTGCATCACCATTTGTTATTATTCATGTCTGTCCTCATGTTCTTTTCACCTGAATATAAATGAAAATGTAATATATAAATCAATTAAAGTATAAATCATATCATGCCTAGCAAAATGTGCAAATATAAACAAAATTAAGGTACTTTGAGAGACTATGTACTATATCAAAATGAAGAAATATATTACTGCTTAGATGCAGTAGAAAGCATATGAAATACTGTCATAGATGTGAAATATATAAGGACATTTGCACACATTATCATCTGCAAATTAGCATGTATAAAAGTAAAATGAACTCAATTTTGAGAGTTGTGATTTTCATATTAAAAGCTGGCATTCTAGTTCTGCACTGAAAATGTCATTGCAACAGTAGATCCAAAACGGGAAAGGAGAGTGAAAATAGGAGTCCAAAGAAATGTAGTCAGGCCTATAGTTACAGATATTTTTACAATGCTTGCTATTAAGGATGTTCTGCCCTTTTTATGAACTACCTTAGACCTTTAAGTGAGATGCATTCTAGAACGTAAGAGTTTTTTATGTGCTTTATTTTGTTGATACCAAAGTATGTGCTCAGGAAACAAATACTCCAAGTGGAATACACTTGTTCCACTACTCTCCCAGGCTAAGGAATTACAGTTTTGCTGTAGCCCTTAATTTCCATTTTGCCTGGGAAAAAAATGATTACCAGATGGCACATGGCTATTTTTACATGTTGTATGGCAAGTTTCCAGCTGATAATTATGACATTACTGCAACAATCTATGTTTTGTGTTATGAATATTTGGCACTTAGCTTAGTAACCACTCCTTATAAGTGGTTACTTCTCCTGCTCTCTTTCCTCCTCCGCCTTTCGCTCCTCTCTTCCCCTCCTTGCCTCTGTCATGCTCAGCTGAGACAGAAGCAAAACTCAGAAAGCACCATCTAAGAAAGAAATAATCTGTAACTCAGCCAGGAAATAAAAACAGAAAACATGCAAGTGAAAATCCTTTCCATTAATCCTTTCTCACTCTCAAAAATTATAATTTCTGATTTTGTATAATTTGTTTGTATTTTCATGCCTTAGCTTCTATCAAGGCTAAGTCACGAGAAATCATCTTGTTCATTGAACATCAGAAGAGCCATGTACCTCAGTAGTCAATTTGCTGTTGATGCTTTCAGACCTGTCATATGACATCTGCGTTACAGCATTCAGTCATCTATTTTATTAGCTATCTTGCTTTAAAGTCTCCCAGGGAGGCTGTGTGAAAGAGGGAGAAACTGAAAGCAAAGGTAATTGTAATTACAGTCATTTTGTACTATTATGTAGTAGTAATAAATCTAGAATTGCACTTTAACACTCCAGAGCAGAGTTGAGTCTTAAAGCATACTGGAATTAATAGCCGTACTTTGTAAGTGCACCAACTCGCTTACATGGAAGGAGTAAATTTCAGAGGTGAAGGGAAATAACATTATAATTTTATTTTATTCCAAGTCTGGAAGTCTGTCTTGATTACCTTAACTCCTCTGAGGATCATATAATTTACTTTGAATTTTTTAGAATCCTGCTTCTGATATCCTTTTAACACTCTTCAAAACATACTATATTTTTATGGAAATATATCCATAAATGCAATAAAAATTTTCATATATACAGTGGTATGTGTAAGCAAAAGAAGGGAAGGTGGAGGAAAACAAGAAAACAGAAAGTTGGTATGTTTCAGGACTGTTGCTATAGAATATTTTTAAATGGCTAATTAAGATTCATAAATGTTTACCAGTTTGTTTTCCAGTTTTAATGATAAAAATAAGATGCTGTGTGGCTTAAATGAGAATTAGTCCCTTGTGTATAAAAGGACTTCGTGGAAAGCTGTGCATTTCCAAACAGTATTTCACTGCTTAGACCAACTGAATGTGAATCATGCATAATTTGGCACTGCTGTTTCTTTATTTATTTGCTTTTAGCGCATACTTTAGGTTAATTAATCATGTAGAGTATCCTTTGCTATTCTCCACTCCAAATAAATTAACAATTTGTTTTGCTAGAGCGGAAATGCAGTGGTTTTCTCTGAATGAACCGTAAGTCCAAAGCAAAGCCAAATAGGAAAAATACAATTTGAAGAGCTGCTTAGTTTTGTTTCAGTCAAAAAAAAAAAAAATCAGAGGACCAATGCTCCACACTCCTCTTAACTACTTGGTCTTTGAGGGGGGAGCATGATCCAGAAGCAGGCTGCATATGCTCAATCCAGTTCATACATGCATTGGCCAGAGGTAGAGAATAATTCTGAGGGAAATGAGGAGCTCTATCTAAAGAAAGCGGGAAAAAGTAAGTTTAAGAATGAGACAATCTTTTTGAACATTAAAAAGAAAAAAATCTGGCGAACAATATGAAGAGGCTAAGCAGCCAGGTCTTTCTCCTCATTAAAAAAAAAAAAAAAACCTGGTGCCTGTATAAAGTGAAGCTACAATGCAAGTCTCTGCAGAAAACTGAGAGCTTTATTAACAACTTAGTTAAGTTATAAGAATAAAATGAAAATAATAGGCAAAATGTAATGACAGAACAATGATTCTAAATTTTTGTGCTAATGAAAATTTTAAAGTAAAAGCAATTACACACGATAGACATGTCAATGGACTGTGTTCTGCCTTTAATGATGGATCTCATTACAATTGAATGTGGCTTTAATCCTCTTATCTCTTGCTGCACTGATTTTGAAGATTAGCATTCTGGGAGACTGAGTCATCAGGTTATTCTGAACAAGTTTTGCAATCATTGACTTCGAGCAGAGTTCTGATCAGCGTAGTACAAGGTTAGGATAATCCTTGCTCTTCTTGACATTTTGCTTCTCATTTTCTGTTAGGGAGACAATCAGCTGGCTGTGAAAGATTTAACAAGTGAAGGTGTTTTAAAGTATTCTCTAAAACCAAGTTAATGGCACAAAATAATGGGGAACCAACCTATTATAAGGCCTAATTTAAACATACTTTGCCAAATTAAAGTGTAGCCTTTCACCTGTAGTGCTGAACAACCTATCCACATTTGTCTTTTCATTTAACTTCTACAGGACAGCTCAGTTTGATATGTCTAAATATCTGAAGCTGAAGGCATGTGAGAGTGATACCAGACCATATTTTTTCTCCAGTAGCATGTTACCTTACCAGACATGTGTGAAGGAAGTTCACATGCTTCTAATTTTCCAACTGTGAGAGACTAGTATAGTGAGAATTTATGTAGTATCTCCTCAGTTTACCAAGATTTGTTTTCCAACAAATGTTCTAAGTTGAACTACTTTAGTTCTTGCCTCTGCTGGACTGTGGTGGTCAAAGGCACTAAAAAAACTGGGTGCTAGAAATTAGATGTACATTGGATCACTCATGTCTGAAAGTCCTAGAGAGAGAGAGACTCCGCAAGTGGAACTTAGTCAAAGTTTCTTGCAGTTCTTAATAACTACTCTTCTTGTTTTAATTTTCAATCTCAGTAAAAAGTACCTACATCTTTACCAATGCTAATCTGACAAGTTTACATAATTTTGCCCCAGCTAAGCTTCATATTTTTGTATGTCTACTGAGTCAACAGACATTATTTACAACAAGCAAGCATTGCAAAGTCTATAAAAATAAGAAATACGTTATTACAAAGAAATTACTTTCATGAGAACCTTTAATCTCTTGGCTTTCCTTTCTTTTAGTGTGTTTCACAAGGTGCTGATTTCTTCTGTGCCTTGCTTCTTGGCTTCTTGCTGTATTCTTATCCTGATCCTTTGACAGAGAGATTTTACAGACTTCAAATTTCTTCTTCTTCTTTTTTTTTTTTTTTTTTTTTTTTTTTTTT